>RCUC01130647.1:0-92068 GCA_003697995.1 Taxidea taxus jeffersonii
TGTGTGTGTGTGTGTGTGTGTGTGTGTGTGTGTGTGTGTGTTCCCTACCAATTTTTAGTAAGGGGACTGAAAATACCTATTTTCTGCCAATACATGAAAAATTCATCTTTACAAGTATTACACAATTCAATAATCAAAGATAAATTTTCTGTAAGAGCTCTAATTTCACCCAGAGATAATCGGTAGTGATTTTGTTTTTTTTCTATGGGAAGCAAAAAGAAAATGACTTAAGACATTATAAAAAAGCTTACAAAGCAAAAAAAATATTTTTATATTCTGTAGTAATCATCTGTATTTCTTTTGTGTATCTGCACAAGATTGTGTGACCTTAAACAAATTACTTAAGGTATCTTTGTCTCAGATTCCTTATCTGTAAAAAGGAGTTTTTTAAGTATACTTATTTCATAGGGTTATTATGAGAATTAAATGAGTCCACACATGTAAATAACTTACAATGGCTTCTAGCATAAGCATTCAGAGAATATCAGATATTACAGTTTAGATAGTACTCTTTGAGGCCCAGACATCAAATTGTTCCTTAGATGGTTCCCCAAAATGGGACTACATAAACATTTGTTATCACCACCTCTAAAAATTGTTCACCTCAATTAAATATTTTTCTCTAAATATTATGTTCTTACTATATGACTATATATCATGACTATACCATGGGCACCTGAAGTTAAAAATTTGCAGTTATGATAGTGATCTTAGAAACACTACCTGGCCAGGTGGCTGCTATAGTCTTGATTTCCCTTATTTTGGTTAATGGAATGAAAATCATTCCATGGTACTTACTGGGATTTTCAGTTTAAAAAAAAACACAAAACTATTATCTCCTCAAAATCAGTCTTTCTTTTCCCAAATCTGCCATCCTTCCAGTCTCTCCTCAGTTTATTAAGTTATCATGATCTATTTCTGCTTGTTGCCCTTGATGCCTTCTCTTCCTGTTGTACAATAGTTTTCTCTTGTGGCTGATACTTCCAGTGTGAAAGACACAATTATTTCCATTTAAGGATGAGAAAAAAGAGGCATGAAGAGATCAAGATACTTATAAATTTGAATATGGGTCTATCTGACCTGGAATGTGTGTTTTTCATTACTACTAAGGTGTCAATACATAGTTACAGAAGCTCTATTATTTCAACACCATACAAAATGAAAGAGGGAGCAACGGGGTCTGCTGTATCAGGCACCTGAATATAATGGGATATGTTAGGCCCCCTATACTTCCTTCTTTACAGCCTTTTCTGGAGTCCCACCCTTTTTCAGGCAATGGTATTGAAACCAAAGTTAGTAAATATAACATCATATCTTCTTTACTTGTGTATAATGGGAGAAGTAGTTGATTGAAATTGTTCAGAGAGTTATGACTTGAAAATCAACCAGGGATGCATATGTTCAAATAGTAGATCAATCCTTTCTTTAAAAAAATGTAGGTGCATGTTAGATGGGCCAACCATAATTTTCAATTGGCCCATGACAGGTAAAGGGTATGGGAAAGGAGAGATATCCTTTATTAATCAGTATCCTTGCATCAAAAAGAAAAATCCCAGTTTCTATATTCTAGAAGAAGTTACAAGGATCTTAAACATTAGGAAAGAATGGGGAGGGGGGAATTGTATATCATAAGAATTGAACTATTTCCTACTGGGAATAATTTTACAAATACTTCTGAAAAGAAGGGAATGATGGTGATAAGAGTTTCTGTAGAAACTACTTATTCTTAGACTGTACTGAACATTGAGTTTTTTAAAAGAGTTTTAAAAAAACACAGATACATTGGCCAAACCCCAAATCCACTGAGTCAGAATTCCCATCTAATAATTACTGGGTACAACCAGGTTTTGAAATACTGTTCTATTCTGCCTACTTGTGGACATTGGGAGATAGAGAGGAGAAGTGAGTTGGGGGAAATCGGAGGGGGAGACAAACGATGAGAGACTGTGGACTCTGAGAAACAAATGAGGTTCTGGAGGGGAGAGGTGTGGGGAGTTGAGTGAGCCTGGTGATGGGCAATATGGAGTGCATGTATTGCATGGAGGACTGGGTGTGGTGCATAAATGAATTCTGGAACACTGAAAAGAAATAAAATAAAATGGAAAAAAAATACTCTATTGCACACTTGAAAAAAAACAACAAAAAGAATAATTCAGAATTCAGGATTTTTTTTGTTCTTATGCCTATTATTTTATTTGTAATAAATTTTGCAACTCTCAAAAAAAAGAAAGAAATACTGTTCTAGGCTATGAATTGCTGCACCTTTTTAGAAACACATAAAAGTCATTTTAAAAATAAAATAAAATCAACTGGGAAAGAAGTCATTTTAATGCATCATCTTACAACAATTTGAAGAGTAAAATTATAAAATAAATAAGAACAATAAGAAATGCTTTTGTTGTGATATTCATATATTGTTATATTATGAAAAAGGTATTTTTTAAAAAAATAAATGTTGGGGAGGTTGGAAGGGATGAAGTCAAATGAAGCTTCAACTTATTGACTAGAATATTTTAAGAGTTTCATTTAAAAATGTTAATAGATATTGCAGAATGGGTAATATATATCTGAATCAAAAATAATACTTGAGTTATTTAAAAACTTATTCTATTTTATTTGGCAAAACATTGATTTCCTCTGATTTCAAATGCTGTAAATTTTTACATTGTGCACTTATGTGTCAGTTTCAAGTTTGATTTTTGTAATGTTAGTTAATGGTAGCATCCAGTCTTATGACAAACAGAGAAATTGACATTTCTAAAATCTCATTTATTTGGACTCTAAAGTTTTACTTACATTTTTAAAAAGTGTTGAGCTGAAGCTTCATTCAACTTGCTAATGAATTACTGATGTTCTTGTCAAATAAATCATGAAAATAATATCATGAAGCAAAATCTCCCTTAGCTATTAACTAGCTTCGACTGTTTTAGAAGCAAGCATTTATATGATAAACATGATGCATTTATTATCAATATTGATCAGAGCAAGCAAAAGAAGTCAGTAAAACTTTGTCACAAGTTTTCTTTGCTATGGAGTCTGAATTTTTTTGTATAGTTAAAAATAACCTGTGTATAGAAATGTGCATAAAACAAATGTTTAGCAAAATCATTTCATAAGACTAACATTCATGGAGGAGATGCCTGGATGGCTCAGTGGGTTAAGCCTCTGCCTTCGGCTCAGGTCATGATCTCAGGGTCCTGGGATCGAGCCCTGCATCAGGCTCTCTGCTCAGCAGGGAGCCTGTTCCCCACCCCTCCTGCCTCTCTGCCTACTTGTGATCTCTCTCTCTGTCAAATAAATAAATAAAAATCTTAAAAAAAAAAAAAGACTAACACTCATGTAACCATCACCTAGGGACAATAAATGGAACCTTGTCAGCATCTGAAGTCTTCCAATTGCTCTATCCCAGCAATAACATTCTCCTCTTTAAAGATAATCACTATTCTAAAATTTATAGGAACCACTTGTTATTTTTTCTACATATTTTAATGACCTGTACATGTTTTCATAAATAATATGGTTTAGATTTGCCTATATTTGTACTATACACAAAGAGAATTACAACACTACACATAAACTTTTGTGATAAGTTTCTCCCATTTCAAGTTATATTTTTAAGACTCAACCATGTTTTTATGTATAGTTGTTCATTATTTTTCATTGTTTGATATTCCTTTTATCAATATGAAGTATTTTCCTCATATTGCTGATAGGGAGTTGGGTTTATATCTTATGCAGATCATGACTTCATGAATAATACTGTTAACACATTTGTGCATATCTTCTGGTGCTCACATGGACACATTTCTCTAGGGAATACACCTAGGAGTAGCATTGCAGAATCATGGTGTACAACTACTGTATTGCAATATAATTTTGATTCTAACTGCCTGGAGTCATTGCAAACCCTAGATGTTAATTTTAAGGACATGGTTCCCCATAAAAATGCCACCATTTCAGATGCCATCCACAAGTTCAGAGGGCCCAAATCTTCTAACATTTCCAACCCACTACCTGTGGGTCCACACAGGTTTCCACAACCCCACTCACATATGAAAGTTCACTAAAACAACTCACAGAACTCAGAAAATCTCTGTACTTACAACTACAGTTTTATAGCAATGAACACAAATCACGATTGTTCAAGTGAAGAAAAACAGAGGACAAGATCTGGGAGGTTTGCAGACATATACCCTCTCCCTATGGATGAGAACACATCACCCTGTCAGCACACTGGTGTGTTCTCCAATCAGGAAGTTCCACAGAACCTCAGCATTTACTATTTTTATTTGGGATTTCATTACATAGGCTTGACTCATTGCATCTTTGGCCATGTGATGAACTAAATCTCTAGCCTTCTTCTTCCTGGAGGGAAGATTGGATCCTATTGCTGGTCTGCCCAGTGACCAACCCCATCTACATTATCTGGTTAGCACAGAATCAGGTATGATCCAAGGGGTCCATGAATAATAAAAACACTTCTATCCCTTGGGAAATTCTCAGGATTTTAGAAACTCTGTGCCAGGAATTTGGAACAACAACAACAACAACAAAAACAACAAACAACAACAACAACAACAACAAAAACCATTATGCGGGGCACCTGGGTGGCTCAGTGGGTTAAAGCCTCTGCCTTCGGCTCAGGTCATGATCCCAGGGTCCTGGGATCTAGCTTTCTGCTCAGCAGGGAGCCTGCTTCCTTCTCTCTGCCTGCCTGCTTCCTTCTATCTCTGCCTGCCTCTCTGCCTACTTGTGATCTCTGTCTATCAAAAAAAAAAAACAAAAAAAAACACCATTATGCAACACTTACCCTCAAATTTTGTAAATGATGTCAAGCTCATTGAAACTGGCTAACCAAATAACCCTCCCACAAGCTTTTTATGAGTCTCTATCCCTTCACAGACCATTGTTTTGTTCTTTTCTCCTCTCTGTTTTAAATTTCCACTCTGGTTCATTTAGAGAGGTATCAATTGTGGTGTTAATTGGTATTTTTCTATTTACTAACTAGGCTGTACATGTTTTCATACATCTGATGACTTTGTAGATATCCTCTTTCATCTTTAGTGAAAACACAGCTTAAGTCTGTGGTCCATATTTTGTGTAGAATTTCTACATTTTTTATTGATTTGTAGACTTATAATGTATTTGCATACATTATATGATTTATATATTCTGGAGATAAACCCTGTGTAAATTTTATGTGTTTCAAATATTTTTACCAATTCTGAAGGCTGAATTTATCACTATCTTTGGCTGAATATAAGTTCCAGTTTTAACATAGTCAAATTTATTAATTTTTATCCTTTGTGCATTTTGTGATCTGTTTATAGGTGTATATATGTTCTTACCCTCACTCATGAAGATATCCACTTATATTTTTTCCAGATTTTTTTTATTTTATCTTTTACATTAGGGCAGTAATTCAAATCAGAATAATTGCATATAGTTAGAGATATGGTCATGGTATTCTTAATATGGCAAAAAACAAATTAGCAATTCATTCATTTATTGAAAAGATCTTGTTATCTCACATTCGTGCAGCACCAACTTTGGTGACAGATCCAGTGAGTATGTGTGTGGGATTATTTCAGGGCACTATTTTCCATTTCATTGATCATTTAATCAACACTTGGACCAACACACAAAGTCTTAATTACTATGGCTTTATACTAAGTATTGGTAGCAGAGACATTATTGTACTTTCTACATTTTGAAGATTGTCATGCGCATTCTTGACCTCTTATATTTTAACATAAATTTTAGAATCAGCATATCAAGATTCTGTCTTACTCTCTGTCACACACACACGTACATGCGCGTGCATGCACACGTGCCATTTCAGATCCTTTGGAATTTGGGAAACCATCGCTTGACATCATTAAGTCTTCCTGAATATGAAAATGGGATCTCTCTCTCTTCCTAACTTGAAATGTTCCTCTCTATCCTATTGGATATTTGAGATGTTTAGGCTATTTAAAGTTACTTTTCAAGCTTTTGTAAATGTTTTCACCAGGAAACTAGGTCTAAATTATTTAAGCTCCCATTACTTGTAGCAGAAGTCCCAAATCTGGTTTTATAAAATTGTTTAGATTTTAAATAAATTTGATACTTTTTTTCTTTTAAAAAAATTTCATGTTGTTGAATAAAAAACAAATCTGAACTTAGATAAGGAAAGACTTTATTTAAAAGTAAGACTATTGGGGCGCCTGGGTGGCTCAGTGGGTTAAGCCGCTGCCTTCGGCTCAGGTCATGATCTCAGGGTCCTGGGATCGAGTCCTGCATCGGGATCTCTGCTCGGCGGGGAGCCTGCTTCCCTCTCTCTCTTTGCCTGCCTCTCTGCCTACTTGTGATCTCTCTGTCAAATAAATAAATAAAACCTTTAAAAATTTTTTAAAAATTAAAAAATAAAAGTAAGACTATTGTGATGGGGAGAATGCTCCATAAAAATATGCAGGTGTCTCAAAATCAAATAGGAAAGGCTTTTCTTTTATAAATTGAGAGAAGTAGATAATGTTTTAGCAGAAACTTTTAAGGAGAAGTTGAATAGGTAAGGAAAAATGCCAGCAGGGCCAAAGGAAAAACGTGTCTTGTTTTGGGTAGTCACTCTTCAAAAATAAGTAAATAAGGAAGCACCTTCTGTTTTTCAGCTCTTGCTCAGAGCTTGGGAGTAGGCAGATTTCAGGGAACTGTAGTAAGCAGAAAAGTCTGACTAAAGTTTGGTCAAGACAAAGCAGAAGATAACAAATGAGCAATAGTGAAAACATGGCCAATGTCTGTCTATCTTTCTAATTTTTGAAAATCCTTCATAAATATTCTTACATGTACTAATTTACTTACTGTTAAACAATCACAAGGAGAATTCTCACTAAACCTGTTAAGGAAATGTCCAGCCTGCTGTGGAAACAAGAGTAAGCAAACTCTTCTCTGCTGCAAAGGACTTTTGTGTCTTATGGGAGAATACATCTGAATATATCCATAGTGGAAAATGGGATGGAGGCATAACTAGT
Organism: Taxidea taxus jeffersonii; assembly: GCA_003697995.1. NCBI lineage: Eukaryota > Metazoa > Chordata > Mammalia > Carnivora > Mustelidae > Taxidea > Taxidea taxus. The sequence goes on from RCUC01130647.1 coordinate 7,008, forward strand.
TCTATCAGTGGCCCAGGAGAGCAGCCTGAGAACAAAGGGAGTAAACAAGGAATAGTCTTTACCATTTAGACATAATGTCTAAATTGCTTCCCATGTTTAAAACCGCTGTTCTATCAGTAGACATATAAGTTACAGAGTAACCAAGCAAGCAAAATAATTGAGCTCAGGGCCCTTTGAAAACAAAGAATTCTCAACAAGTGGAGTGCAACTATCAATGGATTTTATAAGTATGATGACAAGGTAATTTAGAGAAGATCCCTTCCCATTGTTATTTGCAAAAGCTGTATTAAATTTAATTCAATCCATATGTTGCAAATTACTATATTTTCATATATATTTTTTGTCTTTTCTATTAAAAAATAATGGACTAGTCTTCAAACAAACATCACTTTTTTTTTTCCATTTTATTTTATTTCTTTTCAGTGTTCCAGAATTCATTGTGTGTGCACCACACCCAGTACTCCATGCAATACGTGCCCTCCATAATACCCACCATCAGGCTCACCCAACCCTCCCCCATCCTCTCCAAAACCCTCAGTTTATTTCTCAGAGTCCACAGTCTCTCATGGTTTGTCTCCCTCTCCAAGTTCTCCCAACTCACATCACTTTTTTTTTTTTTTTTAAGATTTTATTCATTCATTTGAGAGAGAGAGAGAGAGAAAGAAAGTGCAAGCAGGGGGAGAGGCAGAGGGAGAGGGAGAAGCAGACTCCCTGCTAAGCTGGGAGCCTGAAATGGGGCTTGATCACAGGACCTGGAAATCATGACCTGAGCCGAAGGCAGACACTCAACCATCTGAGCCACTGAGGTGCCCCCAAACATCACTTTAAATAACTATGGTGAAGTAGATTTTAGCCTCTCCTTATGAATTGGGATTCTAATGATTCTGATATTAGAAAATAATTCTGTAATTATAATATTGAAAATAATATGAAGCGAATGTTTTCCCTAATTATCAGTTTATTAGATGTAGAAATTCTATGAAAGGAAATAAATGAGTATATGTTTATGGATTCAGAAACTGGTTAGTGGTATAATCTAATAAGACAGAACTTTTTAGAGAAACAGTATTTTGGAAAACCTTGTAGGACATTGCAGTTATGGATTTAGGACTCAGAAATATAAAGGAAGTTAAGCAATGCAAGAATGAATTTGGCCAGGGAGCGTAAACAGCAATGGATATAAGAGCAGAAAAAAAGAAAGAGAGTAAAGCTCTTGGTAACCCTCAAATGTTAGGACACTGAAGATTTTGAAAGAAATTGAACTAAGATCTAAATCAGGAGGAGATAATTTGGTTACAGTAGACCCTGTCACGACCCTATCTTATTGTGAAGAGATTATTATAGAAGTGCTAAAAGAAAATAAGACTGAAAACAGAGGAGTGAATTTTTACTGATTGTGTATTGACTTATTTTGGGTACATTTGAGTCCAAATGAAACAGTATTTGGGTAGTTCAGTAAGTTATTTAGTAATGTTTGTTTGCCTTCCGTGAGATTATATACTTTCAAGGGTGGTCCTTGATTGCATGTGAGTGTCTGTGTGCCAAACTGAATGTAAGGATAATAATGCAAGAATGCAAAAAAATAATACTTTCTTCTAAGACTTATTGTTTTCTTTACCAAAATAGTAAAAGGCTGAAGCATTTTAAAAAAGACTTTATCCAATTAAGACAAATTTGTGAACATGAATTCTACTTTCTGTTATGAGTAGTAAGTTGGAGAAAAAATATTAAAGCCAGGTTTTCACTTTTTCAAACATGACGAGCTGGTCTCAGTCATCAGTGTTCTTTTGACTATAATTAGTATGTTTCTGATTACCATTAGAAATGTAGGTAGCAGAGGACTAGACAAGTGATGCCATAGTTTAATAATGGATTGTGCCCACTGAGGTTATATTTTCAGGGTTGTTTTTCAAATCCGTATTTCTCCTGGAGTGAGCTCTAGGTTCACTGCCACCAAGTGAAGAGATAGCATCTGTGTGTAGCACCACACCCAGTACTCCATGTGATATACCACCGTCATTAACATTTCATCTCTAATCTCAGATGTCTGTAACATAGGTCAAGGAGCCATTACGTGTGAGGTCAGAGAGTGTTATGAAAAGAGCTAGCCCCAAATAGATCTTGGTCAGAAATCTTGTCATCAATTTTGAATGACATTTCCAACCAGAACACAGAGAACTCACATTGATTCACTTGTGAGGTGTCTTTGGACTCATTCTCCAGCAGGAAGCTCTGGCGTACAGCGGGGCGTGTTTGAAAGCCCCTTCATCTCTGCTACGATATATTATTTAAAAATGTCAAATCTGTTTTGCTGGTTCCTGGAATCTAAATGATTCAGGATGAACTGCTCATATAAACACAGAATTGCTCTTGAATAATTTTTAAAAATTATGAGTTTTGACCATCCCAGTGAGAAAAAAATTGCTTTATGTGAGGTATTGTTCTCTTTCTACCTTCTCTTGATCATATTGTTGTAGTTACATTGCTGCATATTTTTACTTCCATCATGCAATTTGAAAGAATATGAAGTAGCTTAATATGTTATAATGATGAAAATAATGCTAGGTATTTTTTTTTAACTAACAAAAGGTTGTTTCTTTCTTTCTCAGTCAGTTTAACAGTTCAAACCCATAATAGATTGTGGGGTTATTAAGATGGAGATAAATCTGTAATTGCTACATTTGTTTGAACTCAGGGTCTCCTCCAATAATCATATTCACTTTATGTAAAATGCTGGGTCTTTGTGATATATGGGATCAATTTATTTGCTCTAAGAATTTACCAAGAGTATCCCTGAAGCCCCAACATCTTTGTGAAAAGGGTAACAGTTAGATTCAAACTGTTGTCTCTGCTGTCTAATTATTATAACCATTTTATAAATACTGAATTTTCCAACTCAGATATTTAACAATACCTTTATTATAAATAGGAGTCCAAAAATGTTTTAAAGGGAATAAAACACAGATGTCACCAGAGATTTCTTTCCATAAACCAGTATCACACATAGTCCTGAGGAAAGTGTGCCCCTCCCATAGTCCTACTCTTGAAATGGTCCCTATACTTTATATGCAAACACACACACCTTCATGAACAACCCCTATATTAAGATACATCTGGGTGTCCTTGTCACTTGGAACATGACAGCACTTAAACTGTATATAGCTCTAGATAGCTGTTCTTAGCTGCACTGTTCAGGCCTCAGGAAATCACTTCTCAGATCTCCAATGCTATAGCCTCAAAGTTAAATGCATCTGCATTTGAATGGCCTTTAGTATTGCCCTTCATTCCCCTGCTTCAGAGACAGACACTGCTGCAGCTCATGAGAAATGTCAGCAACAGAAACCAAGAAGGTCAGAGACTAAAACAAATAGTTGAGTTCAAAAATGGGACCTAGGGAAATAAAATCTGAGATCTAAAAATAAATGGAAACCATCCAAGAGGTCATTCACTTATATTTTGAACATAAGATGTTCGAAACATGAAATACATTCTTATATTCATGACATAAATTTTGAACATATGTTTAAAAAATGAAGAACAAACAAGGTAGCCAAAGTCACACACATGCACACACATGATTATTAAAAATGGAGACTAAGGGGCGCCTGGGTGTCTCAGTGGGTTAAAGCCTCTGCCTTCGGCTTGGGTCATCATCTCAGGGTCCTGGAATGGAGCCCAGGGGCTCTCTGCTCAGCAGGGAGCCTGCTTCCTCCCTCTCTCTGCCTGCCTCTCTGCCTACTTGTGATCTCTGTCTGTCAAATAAATAAATAAAATCTTAAAAAAAAATGGAGACTAAGAAATACTGAATAAACAGCAAACAACTAATAATTAAATTCCAATATAGAATCTAACATGATGTTCATAAAATAATATTTTGTTTAGTTTTCAGCCACTAGTGATAATATTTCTCCTGGTTTCAAAAATATACATTTATAGAAAAGAATTATAGAATTTTTATAGAAATTTCATAGACATTTGTAGATAATCTCTGAGCCAACTAAAACTAATCAGAAATCTGATTCTAGAATGAGCAAATACATAAGATGATTGTAGAACTTAGTTAATAAAAAATTAAAAACAAATGGCATTCTACTATGAAAAATTCAAAATGAGGTTATAAACTAGTCAGTTAAGTAAAGTAAGTTTCAAAAATAAAATTTTAAAGTAAATATTACTAAATTATGAGAAATTATACAAGGCAGAGTCCTGTTGAGCAACTAACATCATATATACTTTTTTATTTTTTTAAAGATTTATTTATTTCAGAGAGAGAGAGCATGAGCAGGGCAGGAGGGGTAGAGAGAGGGAAACATGCAGAGTGCTGAGTGCTGAGCACACCTCCCACGGGGCTCCATCCCAGCACCCAGAAATCATGACTTAAGCCAATGTCAGATGCTTAACCTACTGAGCCACCCAAGCACTACAGTTTCTTAAGATTTAGGACTTAATGCCCCCAAATACTGTTCATCTTGATAAACACTCCTTGTGCAGTTGAAATTGATGTTTATTTTTTAGTTGTGGATTGTAGTGTTTTATAACAATAGGCATTAGTATTTTATACTAACATATCTAATATGTCAGGTTCATTAGTATAATTGTTCAAACTTCTTTATTCCTAATGATATTTTTGGTCTACTTGTTCTATCTTTGATATCTTTGATAAGAGTGGGAAGTTAAAATCTCCAACAATGAGTGTGGATGTTTGTGGTTTTGCTTTTACTTATTTTAATTTTTTCTTCATGATTTTGAAGTTCTTTTATTAATTGTATATACACCCACAGTATGCATTTTTGGTGAACTGACCCCTCTTATTTTTATGAAATTCCTCACTTTATATCAGGTAATAATCTTTCTCTTAAATTGTTTTGTCCGATATAGTCATGACACATTTCTTATGCTTCCTGTTTCATTGCACATAATTTTCTGGGTTTTTTTGTTTGTTTGTTTGTTTTCAGAATTTTTAAAATCAATTAAATTATTTTTTTAGGAAGAGGGAGAGAATGTGAGCATCTGAGGGTGGCCTGACTTCTCATATCTCTGTTCAGCTCTCAGACCCATCGCAGTGATTCCCTGTTTCGTCTTGCATATTGCCATATGATTTCTGAAACACTTTCACTGCATATTTGCCTGTCATATGTATTATTTCATTGTGAACCTACAGCTTTAAGAGACATCCTTGCCATGTCACAAAAAGAAGAGCAGCAAAGTAACTCACTGTTGCAGTTATATCCAGTTCAAACACGGCTACCAGGTTTTGAAAAATTCTAGTGGGAATATCGATGCAGTTGCTACTTTGTCATGCTCTAGATGTTTAAGCAGCTGAAAACATGCGAAAGCTGTTGGTAGCTCCTAAGCCCTTAATGGTATCCCATTTTTACATTATAGTGAGCAAAGAGTTTAAGATTATTCAAGCGCCCTCATTAGTATGGATGTAGATTTGGCTACTTTGTTATAAGCCCTTGTGATTGCATTACCAAACAAGATACAGAACGTTACCCCAGAAAGTTCTTTATATCCCTTTCCAGAAAATTCACACGCACATTAAGTTAATCCTGATCAGATTTCTATCACTATTGTATATTTTTGCATGTGTAGAATTTCATTTTAATGGAATCATAATAAAATATGTACCCATTTGTGCAAGAGTTATTTCACTTAAAATATGGATTTTGAGATTCATCCATGGTATTGCCTGTTCATTTCTTTTTACAGCTCAACAGTATTTCATTGTTTGAATAAACCAGTTTGTTTAACAACTATCTGGTGATGACTTGGCTTGGTTCCCGTTGGGGGCTATTAAGAATAGAGCTGATATAAACATTTACATACAAGTTTCCTTTTATTTATTTATTTATTTTTTAGTAAGCATATGTTTGTATTTCTCTTGGGTAAATACCTAAGAGGGGAATTATCTTACCACAGCTTTATGCTTAAGTTTTTATTTTTTTTTTAAAGATTTTTATTTGTTTATTTGACAGACAGAGATCACAAGTAGGCAGAGAGGCAGGCAGAGAGAGAGGGGGATGGGGAAGCAGGCTCCCTGCTGAGCAGAGAGCCCTATATGGGGCTAGATCCCAGGACTCTGGGATCATGACCTGAGCCGAAGGCAGAGGCTTAACCCACTGAGCCACCCAGGTGCCCCTATGCTTAAGTTTTTAAGAAATTGCTAACCTGTTTGCTAACCTAAATTTCTAACCACATAGTGGTTTTACCTTTTCCTTCTCTACCAGGAATCACATTGTCACAATTACTTTTTATTTGTTTGTTTCTTTGAAGACGTTCTTCTGGTGTGAAGTGGCATCTCATTATGATTATAATTTGCATTTCTCTGATGAGTAAATATATGAAAGATTATGTGCTTGCTGGTAATTTATATAGCATCTATTGTTAAGTTTCTGTTAAAGTTATTTGCACACTTTAAACTTAAAAATCTTTAAATTGTTGAGTTATAGGAGCTCTTTATATATTCTAAATATGAATCCTTTGTCATATATATGCATATACATTGAATATATATGTGTAGATATGTTATATATAATTACATATATAACATATACATATTTAATTCACAGTTATATATATATACACATATATATATATTTCTCTGTTTTCCTTATTTTCTTAATTATTTCTTTGAATAGCAGAAATTTTAAATTTTGATGAATTTCAGTTTGCCACTTTTTTTTTCCTAAGTACTTTCTGTGTGTTTAAGAAGTCCTTGGTTATACCAGGGCCATGAAGACAGTCTCACATGTTGTCTTCTGAAGTTCTTGTTGCTTTAGCTTTCATAGGGATTCATAGGTTGCTGATTTATCCAAATAAAATGTGTGCACGGTTGATGCTGAGGGTGGAGATTCATCATCTTTCAGTTAAATATCCAAATGTTTCTTCTCTGTTTCTTGAAAGAGAATTCTTTTTTTCATTAAGTGACCTCAGTGACCTTGTTGAAAGTTTATTGAACATATGTTTGGATCTGTTTCTGAAATTTCAATTCTATTCTACCGATCTAGGTGTCTATCTTTCCACCAATACCAGACTGCCTTAATTTTAGTTGCTTTATAGTCTTAAGATCAGATGATGTAAATCCTCTCAATATGTTCTTTTTATTTATTTTTTTTTAATTTTTAATTTATTTGACAGAGAGAGATCAGAAGTAGGCAGAGAGACAGGCAAAGAGAGAGAGGAGGAAACAGCTCCCAGCCGAGCAGAGAGCCTGATGCGGGGCTTGATCCCAGGCCCTTGGGATCATGACCTGAGCTGAAGGCAGAGGCTTAACCCACTGAGCCACCCAGGTGCCCCTCAATATGTTCTTTTTAAAATATTGCCTTAGTTATGTGGGTCACTTGATTTTACATATATATATATATATATATATATATATATATATGTATTTTTCATTTTTATTTTATTTTTTTACCAATTTCTACACCCAATGTGGGGCTCAAACTCATGACTCTGAGATCAAGAGTCACACACACTCTTCTAACTGAGCCAACCAGGGGCACCTCTATATACTTTTAAAAATCATCTTGTTTTCTGGGATTTGAATTGGCTTTGCCTTCTAAACCAGGTCTGTAAAGAGGGAAATGAAGATTGTAATATTGGCACTTCAAATCTGTAACAGTAGTATATATCTACTCACATTTTGGTATTTTAAAAACCTTATCTCTCTAATGTTTTAAGATTTTCAGAGTAGAACTCTTGCACATTTCTCTTTGAGTTTATCACTAAGTATTTTATGAAACTGTTATAAAAGGCACTGTTTAAATTTTTTGACCATCTGGATGTCTTCTTTGGGGAAGTATCTGTTCATGTCTTCTGCCCATTCTTTAATTGAATTAATTCATTTTTTGGTGTTGAGATGTAGAGTTCTTTATGTATTTTGAATATTAACCCCCATCAGATATTTCTTTTGCAGATGCCTTCTCCCATTCAGCAGATTATCTTTTTTGTCTGTTGATGGTTGCCTTCACTATCCAAACCTTTTTATTTTGGTGTAATCACAGTAGTTAAATTTTGCTTTGTTTCCCTTGCCTGAGGTGACATATTTAGAAAAATGTTTCTATGGCTGAAGTCAAAGATATTACTCCTTATCTTTTCTTCTAGGAGTTTTATAGTTTCAGGTCTCATATTTAGGTCTTAAATCCATTTTCAGTTTCTGTGTATGGTGTAAGGAAGTGGTCCAGTTTCATTGTTTTGCATGTAGGTGTCTGGTTTTCCCAATATCATTTGTTGAACCAACAGTCTTTTTCCCATTGTATGCTCTTTCTTTCTTTGTTGTAGATTAATTGACTATAAACGTGTGTGTGCTTATTTCTGGGCTATTTTGTTTCATTGATCTATAGGTCCATTTTTGTGCCAGCACCATACTGTTTTGATCACTATGGCTTTGTAGTATACCTTGAAATCTGGGATTGTGATACAGTTGTGATGCAATTAGTTTTTAAATGAAAACACTAGAAACTCTTGCTTTCTTCTTCCTTACTTCAATTACTTTTGGTTAAATCAGATTCCTTCACTTTTTATTTTTTACCTTCTCTTTCCTAGTCCCTCTTTAGTACTTGGAAGTGATCATGTTTATTTCCTGCCATTTGTCCCACCTTCTGTCATTGTTAATTTAAAAGGAACTTTTGATCTGAGAAAATTGAAATTCTCACCAGTAATTTTAACATATCAGGTCCTTTTGTTTTTCTTCTTATAATTCACATATGCTAATCTCCAGTGTTATTTTTCATTCTTAGTTGTATCTCAGCAGTTTTCAAAATTTGAACCAGTTGAAAAATTTATTATATTATTATATAGTATAGGTTCAAGATATTAATTATTAGAAATAATAGGTTACTATTAATTATTACAAGTAACTGCCTCACATAATTTATTTTCAAGTCTCAAACTGAATCTGTCTGTCTGTTTCAAAAATAAAATCAGTAGGTAGACTCACAGTAAAATATGTTACATATAGTTTGGAACTGGCTTATAAGGTAACAAATAGACTGCTTCACTTTTCCTCAGTGTAAAAATCAATTTCACAAGGGTTTGGCTGATTTTACACAGAAGTTGATATTAATCTTTATTATCAAAGAATATATACTTAAAGAAGATTCTACACAAGTGGCAATATTATTTATATTTTGATTCTGTTATACTTTTTTAGAATAATAAGATAATTTATGAAATAGTGCTTGAACTACTGCTATGCATTAGAATTATCTTGGAGTTTTTTCTTCTTTCACAATATATGTTACATGACCAGACTCCTTTTAACACTAATGTAACAAAAAATAAATATATATTATATATAATAATAAAATATATGTTATATAACATATGATTATATATTATATTAATTTTATATATTATAGTAATTTTAATTTAATCACATATTTTGAAATATAAAATTATGAATATTTATTAAAGCATATAATATATAAAGTATATGTTATATGTAAATAATTATATATAAATATATAATATATAATAAAATATGTAATGTAATTATTATATATAATATATTACATATAACATTCTTTATGTTTCAAATAATTGTGTCTCTAGTTTCACAAAATGTTAGTATGTTTATAATAGAGTCAATTAAATATATTCCTAAATATTATTTATCTTAGTGTATTTTTGATTAAGAAATATTGATATGATTAAAAGCTATCTTACAGCTATGGCTTCCATATTGATTTAATTTTTGACAGCTTTTATTTTGTTAGCAATCTTTAACAATTTCCTAATATTCTGGACTCAGAACACCTGACCATGTTATTATCTACCCCATCAATTAAATCATTAAATTCTAATAATTACTTTGTCAAATGTCTCTTAAATAGCTTTCAGTTCTGCATTTTTTTTAAATTTATGCTAACTTGAGCTGAGTAATCACAGAGAATGTCTCCTAAATCCTGATATGATCATTTTCACTATATTCCTACAGAAGGCAAATTTTTCTAAAGTTTGTTGTTGTGATGGTGTTCACCCTCTAGATGGAAAATCTTTAATGCTCCCCACTGGCCACTCAAGATAGAACATATTCCTTAATTTCTATAATCTAGGGTTAATCTGATTTTTTGAAGCTATTCTCTGCTTTTTTGCAATCTTAATCTCCTAGCCCAGCTATTTTTAACTTATCTATATATCACTTCTTAATTATTTTTGTTGGCTATTTCTTCCATACCTCTATTTTCCTTTCAAGCGCCCAAATTTCCCTATTCACTGCTATCTGTGAATATAGAATTCACCATTGCCCAAATTAAGAGCAATGATATCTTTCTTAAAAAAACTTGCAAAGAACTTAGATTTCTTTATTATTTTATTATTTTTTAATTAAATAAAGCTCTTAGCTTCCATCATTACAGGCTGACTGGGAATTCAATTTCATTCCTTACAGAGGTGGTAGAAGGGTAAGCAAGTTTCACTCTCCATTAATACTTCACAGAAATGCTGAGTCTGTATTGTCTCAAAAAAAAAAAAAAATAGAGAGAGAAGACATTCTATAACCATCCCTTCAAATGAAAAACTTACATCTTCTTTCCTGAACCCACATGGACTTTAAACCCTTGAAAACTGCAGTCCATTGTCCTTCTCAGGGAATGAAAATGACAAGAAAGACTAGTGTGTAACTTACAGGGCATCCTGCTTACCCTCCAGGGTCTGATAGTCTACCCACAAATTCCAACATTGGCTTATCTTTGGGTTTCCCATCCTTCTGTGGTCTGAAAACTGCCTTCAACCAGTAAGCTTTGCCTGTTGTAGGATTCATCCACTCCAGTGTAGTTTTGCTTTATTGTGTCTGTTACTAAATGCCTGGAATCACAGTTCTGTTGATGTCTCTTTTGTAATATCTAAAAACCACTATTTCACATATGTGTTTAATCTATTAGTTAAGAATGCTTCTAATAGAATATAACAGACAGTCTACCTGTGGCTTTTCTTTCCCTTTTTTTTTTTTTTTTTAAGTCTTTATTTATTTATTTGACAGAGAAAGAGAGCACGAGCAGGTGGAGCAGTGAGCAGAGGGAGAGGGAGAACCCCGCTGAGCAGGGACCATGAGGTAGTACTTGATTCCAGGACTCCAGAATAATGACCTGAGACAAAGGTAGGCATTAAGTAACTGAGACATCCAGGAGCCCTTACCAGTGGATTTTCTAAGTAAAGCAAAAACCAGGCAGATCTGTCTTCCATGGGTTTCATGCATTTCAGAATAGAAAATCTTTTTTTTTTTAATTTAAGCATTTTTTTTAATTTAAACATATAATGTAACCCCACCACCCTCTCCCAGCCCCCCTCCCCTCCCACCCCCCTCAGTTTGTTTTATGACATTAAGAGTCTCTTTTGGTTTGTTTCCCTCCTGATCCCATCTTGTTTCATTTTTTCTTTTCCTACCCCCTTAACCCCCACCCTCTTTGCATCTACACTTCCTCATATCAGGGAGATCATATGATAGTTGTCTTTCTCCAATTGACTTATTTCGCTAAGCATAATACGCTCTAGTTCCATCCATTATCGGAAGATGTGTTACAAAGTTCTCTGTTTGAAAGTCAAGAAATGCCTTATTATAAGACTTCCTGTTATGTTTTATTTATCAGACCTAGGACAGGGGCAACTGGTTGGCTCAGTCAGTTAAGTGTCAGCCTTGGGCTCAGGTCATGATCCTGGGGTCCTGGGATTGAGCCCCTCAGGTCAGGCTCTCTGCTCAGTGGAGAGCATGCTTCTCTCTCTCCTCCCCACGTGTGTTCTCTGTCACTACCTCTGACTCTGTCTCTCTCTCTCTTTCTCTCTCAAATAAATAAATAAAATCTTTTAAAGAAAGAACCACAATGCTCTTAAACAGACGAATGGATAAAGAAGTTATGGTCCATATATACAATGGAGTATTATGCCTCCATCAGAAAGGATGAATACCCAACTTTTGTATTAACATGGATGGGACTGGAAGAAATTAACAATAAGTCAAGCAAAGAGAGTCAATTATCATATGGTTTCACTTACTTGTGGAGCATAAGGAATAACACAGAGGACATTGGGAGATGGAGAGGAGAAGTGAATTGGGGAAAATCAGAGTGGGGAGACAAACTATGAGAGATTGTGGACTCTGAGAAACAAACTGAGGGTTTGGAGGGGCGGGGGGTGAGGAGTTGGGTGAGCCCAGTGGTGGGTATTAAGGAGGACACATATTCCATGGAGCGCTGGGTGTCGTGCATAAACAATGAATTATGGATCACTGAAAAAAAATTAAATAAAAAAAAAAAAAACCTAGGACAGGTACTCATTCCTTGAGTTTGGGAGGGGAGTTTTACCTTTCTTGAGCTTGGACAAATAAAATAAACATAGCTCCTTTTAGCTAAAATAAAAGGAGAAAATGACAGCCATAGCATTTAATGATTAAACTATAGTGTCTAGAATTCATCTTTAAAGGTTAATTATAGGAGAGTAAAAAGTATTTTCACATTGTCTCTCCTTTAACAATTTAAAAAAATCTATTTTCCAAAATGTATAAATAAATAAATCAGATTTGGTTATATCTCTGAAAATCCAAAGTTTTTAAAACTCCAAAAGGGATAAAGCTTGATTAGAGTAAAAGATGTAAATTTACACAATTGGTTGCTACATATAGCCTATAATAAAAGAAAGAGGAATATTCTTTGACTTCTGAGCTAGCATACTTCCAACTTGTTGATTACTAGAAAATTCTTAGGTCATTTAAATTGTGAGTCTTCTATTTAGTTATTTTAGATACTATATGAAAATTAGCTATTATACAATAAAAAATGAATGGCTAGCTTTGGTCCTCTGATTTTCAACATTCCTTTGACATACTAATGCAAGATAAAAATGTGTGTTACTGTAAAAGTTCACAAGGTCTACAACTGTATATAAATATAAATGTTTCTTTAAAAATGTATAATATAGTAAAAGTAGAATTTACTTACTTCAAGCAAACTAACCCTGGCTTTCTCCTATTTGATTACAATCCTAAATATATTTTTAAAATACATGCACAAACTATGTACAACATAAGTTTTATGTAAATTTAACAAATGAATATACATATAATTCAATGAAATCACAGAAATAATAAAAATAGAAAGTATATTGTTGGTGATTGTTTTTTAACATGATGCTTTATTTTATATCACCAGAATAGTAAATAAGAGAATGATATATGCCACAAAGTGATTTTTGTGAATGAAACTTGATTTAAATTAGGGACTACAAGAAATACAAGAAACATAAAAGCAAAAACAGATAGGACTTGTGACTAGCTTTTTTGTGTACAAGAATAAATTGGTCTGTTCAAGCTATACAGAATATTTTTCATATAAATGATATCAGTGTGAGTAAGTAATGGTTTTCTAGATAACTTACACTTTGTATTGCAAGTAGCCTGTATTTATAGTGATTATGTATCAAGACAAATGAAACAGTACATGCACTGTTGGTAAATGTATGCAATTTGGGGCATGAATTCAACTTATTTGTCATATTGACTCACCAGAATATGCTTGGTTTATGCAAAGTCTTTATTAGTCTTGAAGAGAAGCAGAGTAGCTATGTTCCTCAGAATTTGTTTGGAATTAAAACCTTCTTCTATTGTGATCACTTGTTATCAACCCTGAAATATAAAACTTTGTTTCTTATATCAAATTTATCTCACCATGAAAAACCTAGAAATAAACCAATATAAAATTATCTGAATTTATTTTGTATAGGATGGAAGTAGACTCACATATATACCTTTAACAACATACGCAAGTTGAAAAAATTGTTTTCAAAATGTGCTTCTTTTCCCTCTCTAATTTCTTCTTGTATATGGTGGCTTTATACACTTACATTTTTTAAAAAGTCATTTTAAAATGTAATTCCTTGGGGCGCCTGGGTGCCTCAGTGGGTTAAGCCTCTGCCTTCGGCTCAAGTCATGATCTCAGGGTCCTGGGATCGAGCCCCACATTGGGCTCTCTGCTCAGTGGGGAGCCTGCTTCCCCCTCTCTCTGCCTGCCTCTCTGCCTACTTGTGATCTCTGCCTGTCAAATAAACAAATACAATCTAAAAAAATTAAATTAAAAAAATGTAATTCCTTGTATGGATGGGCTATATCAAGAGGTACCACAAAAGAATTCAAATCTCATCCCTACTAAATTAAAATAATATTTTGAAGGGTTTTAAATATTTTATTCTGAGTAGATTACAAATTAAACAGGCCATGAATCATTTAAATTACAACTATGAATATTATCTTTTAATTAATGTTCCAGAAACTAGTTTATAAAGAATATTTTGTTTAAAAATAATCTCTCCAAGTCTATCAATAGAGTGTGAGAGGATTGGAATATGAGGAATAATATATTCAATATAATTTTAAAAACTTTTATTCAATTATGGATATTATTTGTAGATAACAAACCTCCATCTGCATTTCAAATGTTATCTGGGAATTTTACTTTTGGTTTCACTGAGTAGCTCTTACAAACTTACTGAAGATAACAACTAAAATTTTGGAGACAGGGGGCCTACTTGAAGGCATCAGAGAGTAAAAAACAAACAAACAACAACAACAACAAAAATCAATGGCAGAAACTAAAAGCAAATTGACTCTTGGAAGAAAGGAATGCCACTGGGTAAGTTTCTCGTCTTTTATGGCTCTACCTGAGGGCAGGCCCAAATCTACACTACTCAAGGAACTTAAAACTCTAATGCACAGCCCACAGTCATGCTGCCTGGAAGGAACAGAAGACAGATGGGAGAGCCACTACAGCTATAGGACAATAAAGAAGAAAACCCAGAAAAGTGAAAGCCCGAGATTGAGAGAAACAAGCCCTGTGTGTGCTCACTACACAAATATCTGGCTTAGTGCTAGACCATTCCTGAGTAAAATTAATATCAAGCAACCCAGAAAAAAATAATTCAATTGAAATCACTGGGGAGATGAGTTTTATAATAAGTCTGATTTCAGTCTGCTTTAAAAAAATCAATATTTTGGGGAAGACCATCACAGATTCAAGATTTTCTATAGTATGCCATTCACAATATCAAAGATACCATGCAAAGCTACTCAACATACAGGGAATTTAAAAAAATCAGGGAAGCTTGGCCCATTCTCAACAGAAAAGACAATCAACAAAGACCAACCTTTTGATAACTTCAATGTTAAATTGAAAAAGGATTGTAAAGCAGCTAATAAAACTGTGCTCAATACCATAAAAGGAAATATGCTTGTAATAAATGAAAATAGAGGGAATCTCAGCAGAGCAATAAAAAATCTATTAAAAAATGGAAATTCTATTGTTAAAAATATAATATGTAAATATCAGCTAAGTCAGGTGCCTGAGTGGCTCAGTTATATCAGCTAAGTCTTAAACATATAAAACCCAGATTAGCAAAACACACAAGATGTGGTGTTCCTTTTACTAACTATAAAGGTAATTCACATGGTCCCAGGCAAAGTTTAACATGATGAGCTTATTCCAAAACTGTGTTATGGAAATAATGTAGCTGGCATAAAAGATGAATGTGTATTCATTCCCTCTTCACCATTTAGGACAATGACGAAGGACAAACTCTCATCTTTCTGCCCACCAGTTCCCTGCTAAATTTAAGTTCAAGTGTCTAATAGCTCAGTCAATTGAGTAAATATGTGTTGCTGCAGAAAAGAAGTTAATCTAAGTAGATTTCCCCAACAGATATTTCTCCAATACCACTTGCAGGAAATGGATTAGCTGTGCTTCTGCTGCTGCTCTGCTCTGCTGATCATGTCTTCTTATTTTAAGACTCAGCCTAAATGAAAACAAAATAAAATAAAATTTTTAAAATTTAAAATACAAAGCGAGGCTGTGTGCTCAAAGGAGGATATATTAGATATTTGGACCGAAGTAGAAGAACAAGGCAAAAATAAATAAAAACATCAAGATATGTCAGGGAAATCCCAGGACTCAGAGAGAAAGTGTACCACCAATTATACACCCAGATCATCTTATCAATGTCAGCATGAAGATCTATACACTTAGATAAAGAGGAAATCTATAGTTATTCTCTTGGACTATCCTGTATAGTGCATTGAAATAGGTTTCTAATTGTCATAACTGCTTATTATGAGCTTCACGTTTATTTTGGTGATAAGACTGAGATTTTATAAAAGGAAAGAATTGTGGTATTGTTATATCTTTGTTCTGGACTTGACACAGACTTGGGTTACAAGGCAAATGGGACATCCTAAAATTCAGCTAGGCAAACTGGTCTTTGTCTTCATTATATCTCCAACAACCACCAAGCAAAATTCGGGGTTATGATGGATAATATGCTACTTGCAAAGGTAACATAAACCTCTCAGATCAGTTTATAAGCCTTGCTGAAGTGTCTGTATTTTAACACCTGCCCTGGATCACAAGCTAATTCAGGGCTTCTCCACATCAAAGTAAAGAAGCGTACAAGCCAACTACTTCTTTGTAATTCTATCAGAGTTTTTCTGCACAGCTGCAGCATGTGACCCCAGGGATTTAAATGAGCCCTCCCCACATATTTAACCAAGATCCTTTCTCTCCACACATCTACTTGAGAAGTTATTGCCCATGTCACTTGGATTATACCTTCTATATATTTCTTTAATTATTTTTGCAGTTCTTTACACAAAACTGGAAGCTACTCAAGGGAAGAGATTCTTTCATGATTTTTGTAGCTCTGTTAGCTGTAAACAAAGCATTCTATTCAAAACAGGTTAATAAATGTTTGTGGATTGATTGGTTGTTTGATATGCACTTGTGTTTTTTAATGCTTGGATATTGTGGTCCTGCCTGAGTATGAGTCTAGAGGTCTACTCACATTCGTGGAACAACACACCAAGAGCCATGTATACATATTAAGCATAAATTTGCATGAAAAAATAACAAAAAATAGCCTTAATCCATGTATATGAATCAAGATGTAACTTCTATAAAGGTTATCATTAGGAAGGTTATACGTCTACTGCAACATATGCCAGATTACAGATTATATATTTTTACTGTAAATTTGCAAAATTTGTAAAAATCTTTCCTCTATTCAGCAGCAGACTTTGTCAGTAAAATAATTGAGCACCAAGCGGAGATTACATGAAGCTCTCTTAATGTAGTCTTTCCCTTTTGGCAAGAAGCAATTAATAGGAATTTCTTGCCCTGCAGTCAGTTTTGGTAGTTTCTCTGTTGCTCACAAGTTGGATTAGATATTGAGAAGTATTACAGAACTCAAAAATATGTCAGTTTTCACAAAGATAAGAATTGGATGGGATACTCAAGATTTTTGAGTTAGAGATTGAAAGATGCAGAAAAGAAGATGGCTAGCTTTGGAGAGGATGACATAGTCTACTACTCAAATGCCATCAACTTTTTGTCCCTATATGATCAAAATATTCTTTCCTAGCAGGGATCATGGCTGCTTTGAACAATGGCGTAGGGGAACAGTTCTACTTCTGATACAAAAGGCCATGTAGCTTCTGTCTCATTCCTTGCTCTGGAAGAACATGGCTGCTATTTCAGAAGTTGGATTGTTGTGAGGTGGTAACATTGAAAAAGCCATGTTGACCCTCTTATCAACATCACTAGGTGAATTCATAAGCAGTAACCAGACTAACTAACCATGTGAAGTAGCCATGTTGACAGTCTAGGGAAGCCTTCAAATGACCACAGTTCCAGCCAACGTCTGAATGCAGCATGTAGATCTCAAGCATGATCTACATGCTTTCTGAAGTCTTGATCCACAAGATTATGACCCCAGTGATCACTATGTTATACCTCTACATTTCACGGTAATTTTTTATACAGCAAAAAATATCCAGAACTCTCCACCATGTTTTAAGTTTAACAGTTGTCACCGCTTTGATTCTGTGCCTCCTGTGCTTACTAATTTACACATGAGGAAACAAAGACACAAAGAAGTTATGTTACTTGCACAAAGTCTTACCATTAGGCTAGTACAGGAGCAAATGGGAAATGTATGTAGAGTATTAGCACAATGCTTGACACATACTAGCTATATAGGAAAGACTAGGTTTTACTTTGACTTTCCTATGACTATCATTGTGATTATTATTTAAATTAAAAGCTTCAAGCAAAGTGCTAATTGTATATCAAGATGCAATTGAGAATGCTTTGCTGAAAAACTTTTGAGAAACCTTGCACCACCTTGTATTACTGAAGTAAATGGAGGATGGTGTCCTGCTGTTTATAGTACTTTGTAGGAAAATTTGGAAATGTCTCATTCCTCTCTCAAAGTGCTAAAATAAGCAGATGATAGACAGTCAGATCATGTGTTCTGTCTGATCTCAGCTTTGCCTTTAACCTGGGCAGGTTTCAGGACTTCTCTGGTTCTCAGTTTCTTCATCTATAAAGAGAGAGCTCGTTCTCCAGATAATGTCACATCTCTTTGGCTTAATATGTTTTAATTTCCAAGATTGTGTTAGATACAGATATTCCTGGGATGGAAAGAACATTAAGCCATCTCTTGTCCATGGCTGGTGAGATCTCAGAATATATAGGTGCACCAGGTACCTAGGAAAGGGATGGTCTGGAGAAGAAACATTGACAATGGAGTAGAAGTTAAGTGGTAGAAAGATAATCCCCAAGAAACACTTGAGCTTCAGCTACTTCCCACAGCTCTGATGCCTCCAAGAGCCCAGATATAAAACAAAAATGACTGCAGCCTGGGGTACAATGTTAGTCAATTCTATAGGTGAGAGAATGTAATGTGTAACTGCACAGGTCACATATCCATGAACCCAGCCTTGCCTGGAAGAAGGCACAAGATTATGCCATTGAAACCTCTCACTTCATAGGCAAAGGAAGTGAGATCCAAAGTGAACTGGTTTACTACTGATCACTCCCAATAGCAAGGCTCACAGAAAGATCAAGAACCTAGAAATACGGGGGCCCCTTATAACTGCAATTTGTATAATTTTAAGACAGTGGATTACAAAGATGTGGCTTGAGAAAAAGGCCAAGAAAACTGTAAAGCATTCCACAAGACATTCTAAATAAAAATGGAACATATAGTGGAGAAAAAAGCAGTGCATTTGCTCTGCAAACATATTTTCTTGACAAATGTCCTAATCCCCTAATACCCAAATGTATTTATGCCTCTGTGACATGTTTATGTTGAAGAGGGGTCGGCAATTTTTTTTTTTTCTCTAAGGGGACAGATAGTAAATGTTTTTAGCTTTGTGGGTTCTGTGGTCTCTTATAACTACCTGACTCCGCTAATATAGCATGAAAGCAGCAATGAAAAATTTGTAAGTGTTGGGCATGGCCAGGTTCCAATAAAGCTTTATTTACCAAAACAGGCAGCAAGGTAGGTGTGGCCCACAGGTAGTAGTCTTCCAATATAGATAGACTTTCTAAAAGTTACATTAAATAAATACCTGAAATAACTCATAAACTCATAATCTTAGAGAAGTAACTATGTAGAAATATCATCTAATTAGTGTATTCTAATGTTTTTACATTTATATATACACAAACATTTACAGACACACAATCTATTTAACAGCTTTTGTGCATGAAAAATATAAAGAAAAATGACAAAATCCATTGTCTCAACGTGTTTTAAAGTCCAATATATGTGTTCAAAGAAACAGAAAAATAATTCAGTGCAGTGTGTTTTAATGGAAGAGAGTGACTTTCTGACCTCAAGTGAGATTTTGGATAAGACTCTAATGGAAGTGGTGACATTTGAGCTAGAATTTGATGATTAGATAGGAGATTATCAACTGACTAAGGAAAATGGTATTTTTTAAAGAATAGACATCTTTCATAAAGGAGCATAGTCAATGAAGGAACTTGATACTGTAAATCATGTAACTCTCAAGACTGATTTGTCCATTTAGATTGTTGCATTTTCCTTGGCCCTTCTGCTTTAGCATCATCTTTCTTGGCAGTTTCTGCCAAAGTTTAGTCTCATCTTACTTTCCCGTGAAATTCACCCATTCACCAATTTTAGAATTAATTGGAAGCTACAGTGAGAGGAAATCCTTTTTTAATACCAAATTAAGTGTGGAAATCACTTAAACCTATTGATGGGGTAATCATTGCTATTGCTGCCGAAAACTTTTTTCTGCATTTACCTTGCCTGCTTAGGATACACATACAGATCTACAGCACTGATACTTCTGTTCTACCCACCTTGTCCCAGTAATCTTTGCTGTGCTGTATTCTGTCTTATTTCTTAACTTATGTTTCCCCTCAGGTGATTTCTTTAGATAGAGACAGGAAAATAGGTTTCATAGCATATGTTAAAGCTGATGGCTAATAGCCATGTGGTTTATTGCCTTAAAAAGTCTCCTAAATTTCTTCTATCCTGAAAGATAAGGAGTACTTTATTGCAATGTCCTCAACAGATAGAGGAAGGGGAAGTGATATGAAGGTGTCACATATTTGCAAGTTGTGGTTTAGAGACAACCTAGTTCTTCATGGTCTTTCTGTATTATCTGTTTGATATTTTCACCTTCTTTTTGATATCAAACAATTAACCATGGCTCAAAGTTGCCATGTTTTCATGTGATTGCATATTTTGTATGATAATAGTAATTTAATTACTAATACTATTATGTACTTCTACAGTTGCACGCATAGAGTTCTAGCATATTTGTGTTTTTGTTATTACATATTGGTTCATTTCTTAATCTATTTAAAGTAATACTAAATGAATACTTTTATACTTGCTACTCTTCACAAAATCTCTAGGAAATTACTCTTTAAATGCTGTTTTTTTTTTTTTAAAGATTTTATTCATTTATTCGACAGACAGAGATCACAAGCAGGCAGAGAGGCAGGCAGAGAGAGGGAAGCAGACTCTCTGCTGAGCAGAGAGCCCGATGCAGGGCTCGATCCCAGAACCCTGAGATCGCGACCTGAGCCAAAAGCAGAGGCTTTAAACCACTGAGCCACCCAGGCATCCCTGTTGTTGTTTTTTTTCAAGTTTGAAAACAGGATGAAAAAAAAAATGTGGAATCAACGTCCTGGCACCAAACTTAGGAATTCAGGTAGGAAGCCAATCTCTTACAGCTGGTGAATAAAGATCATCTATTGTCATCTGGAGTGTCCCAAGAGGAAGACAGGATAGAGGCATTGGTGGTCCCTCTATTCTATGTAGGGATTCTTTCTTAGAATAGTTATGTTTTTAATTTTCCTCTGTTTTATTGGAACTTTGTATCTCCCCCATAGTTCTTTCTGAATTTCTCTGGCTGCCCGAAGAGTAACAGTATAGAATGAAACAAAGTCAATGAATTTATCTAAGTAAATCATGCTTAATCTTAATTTAGCAGCTAAAAGAGGAAAATGATCTACGAGAATTTACTACATAGTCTTAGATCATTCAATAAAGAAGATTCTAACTTTCATTAAAGAGCTCATTTTAAGTGTGGGCATTTAAGAGAAACTATTTTACTGATAAAAACACATGGAACAATAAAATCTAAGAAACAAATTGGAGAATTTTTCAAATTTTACTATAATTGTTAAGTGTTTCAAGGACAATGAGAATAAGTTGTCCTCAACCTTCATTATACTAATAAGTAAATAAATTAAACCTTATGATGTTTTTCTATAAGTCTATTTTGACTGCCCAGGTTAGTACCTCATATTTCACTATTAAATTTTTTATAATTTTATTTTTTTTCAGTGTTCCAAAATTCATTGTTTACACATCACACCCAGTTCTTCTTGCAATATGTGCCCTCCTTAATACTCACCACCAGGCTTACTCAACATCCTACCCCCCCTCCAAACCCTCAGTTTGTTTCTCAGAGTCCACAATCTCTCATGGTTTGTCTCCCCCCCTGATTTCCCCTAACTTACTTCTCCTCTCCATCTCCCAATGTCCTCCGTGTTATTCCTTATGATCCACAAGTAGGTGAAACCATGTGATAGTCGACTCTCTCCACTTGACTTATTTTATTCAGCATAATCTCTTCCAGTCCCGTCCATGTTGATACAAAAGTTGGGTATTCATCCTTTCTGATGGAGGCATAATACTCCATTGTATATATGACCATAACTTCTTTATCCATTCATCTGTTGAATGGCATCTTGGTTCTTTCCACAGGTTAGTGACTGTGGCCATTGCTGCTATGAATATTGGGATACAATTGGCCCTTCTTTTCACTACATCTGTATCTTTGGGGTAAACAGTGCAATTGTAGGGTCATAGGGTAGCTCTATTTTTAATTTTTAAAGGAACACTGTTTTCCAAAGTGGCTGCACCAACTTGCATTTCCACCAACAGTGTAAGAGGGTTCCCCTTTCTCTACATCCTCTCCAACACTTGTTGTTTACTGTCCTGATAATATTGGCCATTCTAATTTGTGTAAGCTGGTATCTCAATGTGGTTTTGATTTGAATCTCCCTGATAGCTAATGATGATGAACATTTTTTCATATGTCTGATAGCCATTTGTATGTCTTCTTTGGAGAAGAGTCTGTTCATGTCTTCTGCCCACTTTTTAAATGATTATCTGTTTTTTGGGGTGTTGAATTTGAGGAGTTCTTTAGAGATCTTGGATATCAGTCCTTTGTCTGTAGTGTCATTTGGGAATATCTTCTCCCATTCCTTTGGGTGCCTCTTTGTTTTGTTGACTGTTTCCTTTGCTGTGCAGAAACTTTTGATTTTGATGAAGTCCCAAAAGTTCATTGCTTTAGTTTCCTTTGCCTGTGGGGACATGTCTTGAAAGAAATTGCTGTGGCTGATGTTGAAGAGGTTAATGCTTATGTTCTCCTCTAGGATTTTGATAGATTCTTGACTCATGTTGAGGTCTTTCATCCATTTATAGTTTATCTTTGTGTATGGTGTAAGAGAATGGTCAAGTTTCATTCTTCTATACATAGCTGTCCTATTTTCCCAGCACCATTTTTTGAAGAGACTGTCTTTTTTCCTAGTGTATATTTTTCCTGCTTTGTCGAAGATTATTTGACCATAGAGTTGAGGGTCCATATCTGGGCTCTCTACTCTGTTCCACTGGTCTATATGTCTGTTTTTGTGCAGTACCATGCTGTCTTGGTGATCACAGTTTTGTAGTAGAGCTTGAAATCAGGCAATGAGTTGCTCCAGTTTTGTTTTTCTTTTCAACATTTACATAGCAATTTGAGGTCTTTTCTGGTTCCATACAAATTTTAGGATTGTTTGATCCAGCTCTTTGAAAAATGTCAGTGGAATTTTGATTGGGATGGCATTGAAGGTATAGATTGCTCTAGGCAGTATAGACATTTTAACAATGTTTATTCTTTAGATCCATGAGTATGGAATGTCTTCTATCTTTTTGTGTCTTTTTGTATTTTTTTCCATAAGTGTTCTGTAGTTCCTCAAGTACAGATCCTTTACCTCTTTGGTTAGGCTTATTCCAATGTATTAAATGGTTCTTGGTGCTATAGTAAATGGAATCTATTCTCTAATTTCCCTTTCTGTATTTTCATTGTTGGTGTATAAGAAAGCAACTGATTTCTGTACATTGATTTTGTATCCTGCCATATTCCTGAATTGCTGTGTGAGTTCTAGTAGTTTAGGGGTGGAGTCTTTTGGGTTTTCCATATAACGTTTCATGTCTTCTGCAAAGAGAGAGAGTTTGACTTCTTCTTTGCCAATTTTGATACCTTTTATTTCTTTTTGTTGTCCGATTGCTGCTGCTAGGACTTCTAATACTATGTTGAACAAGAGTAGTGAGAGTGGGCATCCTTGTTGTGTTCCTGATCTCAAAGGGAAGGCTCTCAGCTTTCCCCCATTGAGGATGATATTCGCTGTGGGTTTTTCATAGGTAGAGTTTATGAAGTTCAGGAATCTTCCCTCTATTCCTGTACTTTGAAGGGTTTTAATCAGGAACAGATGTTATATCTTGTTGAATGCTTTTTCTGCATCTATTGAGAGGACCATGTGGTTCTTCTCTCTTCTCTTATTGATTTGTTCCATCACATTGATTGATTTGCAAATGTTGAACCATGCATACATCCCAGGGATAAATCCCCCTGGTCATGGTGGATAATCTTTTTAATGTACTGTTGGATTCTATTTATTAGGATCTTGTTGAGGATCTTGGCATCCATATTTATCAGGGATATTGGTCTGAAATTCTCCTTTTTAATGGGGTCTTTGCCTGGTTTGGGGATCAGGGTAATGTTGGCTTCATAAAAAGAACCTGGAAGTTTTCTTTCTGTTTCTATATTTGGAAACAGCTTCAGAATAATGCATATTGTTTCTTCTTTGAATGTTTGCTAGAATTCTCCAGGGAATCTGTCAGGTCCTGAGCTCTTGTTTTTTGGGAAGTTTTTGATCACTGTTTCAATCTCATTACTAGATTTTGGACTATTCAGGTTGTCAATTTCTTCCTTATTCAGTTTTTGAAGTTCATAGGTTTCCAGGAATGCATCCATTTTGTCTAGGTTGCTTAACTTACTGGCATATAACTGTTGATACTAATTTCTGATGATTGTTTCTATTTCCTTGGTGTTAGTTGTGATCTCTCCCTTTCATTCATAATTTTATTAATTTGGGTCCTCTCTCTTTTCCTTTGAATTAGTTTGGCTGGTGGTTTATCGATCTTATTGATTCTTTCAAAAAACTAGCTTCTAGCTTTGTTGATGTGTTCTACTGTATCCCTAGTTTCTATCTCATTGATCTCTGCTCTAACCTTGATTATTTCCCTTCTTGTGTGTCTGAGGTTGGCTTACTTTGTTGTTGATTCTCCAGTTCTTTAAGGTATAAAGAAAGCTGGTATATTCTGGATTTTTTAATTTTTTTGAGGGAGGGTTGGATGGCTATGTATTTCACCCTTATGACTACCTTGTCATATCCCATAGGTTTTAGACCAATGTTTCTTTATTTTCATTGGTTTCCATGAACTGTTTTAGTTCTTCTTTGATTTCCTGGTTGATCCAAACATTCTTAAGCAGGGTGGTCTTTAGCTTCCAAGTGTTTGAATTCCTTCCAAACTTTTTCTTGTGGTTGAGTTCCAGTTTCAAAGTATTGTGGTCTGAGAATATGTGGGGAATAAACTCAATCTTTTGGTGTTAGTTGAGCCCTGACTTGTGACCCAGTATGTGGTCTGTTCTGGAGAAAGTTACATGTCTGCTCAGGAAGAATGAGTATTCTTTTGTTTTAGAGTGGACTGTTCTGTATATATCTATGAGGTCCATCTGGTCCAATGTATCATTCAGAGCTCTTGTTTCTTTATTGATTTTCTGCTTGGAAGATCTGTGTATTACTGACAGTGGCATTTTGAGATCCCCTAATGTTAATGTATTCATATCAATATGACTCTTTATCTTGCTTAACAGTTGTCTTGTGTAGTTGGCTGCTCCCTTACTGGGGGCATAAATATTTACAATTGTTAGATCTTCTTGGTGGATGGACCCCTTAAGAATGATGTAGTGTCCTTCTTTATTTCTGACTACAGTCTTTAGTTTAAAATCTAATTTATCTGATATGAGAATCACTACCCTGGCCTTCTTTTGAGGCCCATCGGCATGAAAGATGCTTCTCCATCCCTTCACATTCAGTCAGGATATATCCTTAGGTTCCAAATCGGTCTCTTGTAGACAACATATGGGCGGATCTTGTTGTCATCTTATCCAATCTGCAACCCTGTGCCCCTTTATGGGAGCATTTAGGCCATTCACATTGAGAGTGGTTATTGAAAAATATGTTTTTATTGACATCATGTTGCCTGTGAAGTCCTTGTTTCTGTAGATTGCCTCTGTAAATTTCTGTTCTATGTCAGCCTTGGGTTCTTTCTTCTTTTATAGAACCTCTCTTAATATTTCATGTAGTGCTGGCTTGCTGATCACATACTCTTTTAAACCTTGCTGGTCTTAGAAGCTCTTTATCTCTCCATCCATTTTTAATGTCAACCTTTCTGGATAAAGTATTCTTGGCTGCATGTTCTTCTCATTTAGTGCCCTGAATATGTCTTGCCAGCCCTTTCTGGTTTGCCAGGTTTCTGTGAACAGGTCTGATGTTATTCTGATGAACCTTCCTCTGTCCATAAGGAATCTCTTCCCCCTAGCTGCCCTCAGGAGCTCTTGTCTAAAATTATGATTCAACAGTCTCACAATCAAGTGTCTTAAGGTCTTTCTAGATCATTGATCTTGGGGGAGGATCTTTCTGCCCCTAGGACATGAACACTGGTTCCATTCCCCAGACTGGAAATATTTTCATCCAGAATTTGTTCAACTATATCATCTGGTCTCTCTTTCTCCACCTCCTCAGGGATCCCAATAATTCTGACATTGGAATGTTTCATGGCATCATTTATTTCCCTAATTCCATTTTCATGGTTTCCAAGCTATTTCTGATGCCTCCTCCTGATCCTTTTTCTCTCTCACTTTGTCCTCTAGATCACTAATTTTATCTCTGCCTCGGTTACCCTAGCTGTTAGAGTATTTAGATTAGATTAGATCTCATTGATAGCATTTTTAACTTCTTCCCAGGCAGATTTCACTTCTGCTTTTTGAGATTCTATGTTGTCACTAATGGTTTTCTCCAACCTAGCCATTGCCTGGATAATTGTTACCCTGGATTCCCTTTCCAACATACTGTTTATGTCCATATCCAATAGTTCTGATGGAGAGGACACAATCTCTAAATTTTTCCTCTGTTGGGTGTTCCTCCTTCTAGTCATTTTGATGAGAGGCGGTTGAGGGGATGTATACCTGAATACAAATGCGATCCAGGCAATGTGCACCTTGGAATGCTTCTGAGCAATCAGTCACCACTCTCCACTAGTGTCTTCTGCCCCTGTAGAGATCCAGAAGTGTATAATCCTATATCTCAGGCTAACTTCATGGGTGTTCAGAATGTTCTGGTAGATAATTAGCTCACTTTAGGGAACCAGTTGAAACATGATCTCCTACTTCTCTGCCATCTTGCCCCTATATCACTATTAATTTTGAGTTTAAATGATTAAGCTAATGTTTTTTTGCTTTTCAAGGCATTATATAATTATAGAATCTTAAAGAAAAAAAATTAGACATTACATTGTCTCTCAAAATATATGTACACTCAAGTATATTTTATTTATCTTATGAATATAATTTATACTTTTTTTGGAGAACATTTTGGTAAATCCTTAAAACTACTGTAGGATGTCATTATTTTCTGTTCTTTAGTAATAATTTTTGAGGAATATCTACAGGAATGAGAGCTTTATTTTTTGTTTCATATAATATAAACAATGTAGGTATAGAACTTTCTTATTATTCTTTTTTTTTTTAAGATTTTATTTATTTATTTGATAGACAGAAATCACAAGTAGGCAGAGAGGCAGAGAGAGAGGAGGAAGCAGGCTGTCCGCAGAGCAGAGAGCCCGATGCGGGGCTCGATCCCACGACCCTGGGATCATGACCTGAGCTGAAGGCAGCGGCTTTAACCCACTGAGCCACCCAGGTGCCCCTCTTATTATTCTTATCAAGTAAACAACCATAAAGTCTGACTAAGGCAGAAACAAAGACATCTTTTTGGTTTGGTGTGATTCTTATGGTTATTCCATCAGCATGTAACATAGCATATAGTTGCCGGGCATAAAATATATATAAATATTTTTTTGAAAAAAATTTCCATGATTTTAGAGATAAAGAATTTCAGGCCCACAAAAATTTGAAAAGTTCCTGAAAGTGACACTATATAAGAACTCTAAATTCATTTGAGGAATAAGTAAAAATAATTTGTCTTACCAATTGAGGCTTATCTTTATAGTATATTTGCCTTAGAAGATAGATTACATGAATTTAATACAACTAACTATAATAACTATGTAGTACATAATTATTTTTCTTTGTAAAAGTCACAAACTGTATACTATATTTAATGGCTGCTCTTATGAGATAACGCTTATTTCTAATATCATAATACATTTTGCAGTCATCAACTTGTAATTGAGAACACTGATGAACTGTAGACCTGGCCTAAATGAGGATCTTTGAGATATTTTATCAATACAGACAAACAGAACAGAATCATAGTCTAAAACATTACAATCCAGTTTTCCAGGGTATTTAATTATATCATTCAATATATGAGAAGTTTTGTACATCTTTCTAATTTTTATCTCTTATCTTAGTTAATACTTCTGCCTAAGGTGCTCTTTTGTGAAAATACCTCTCTTTCTCCTAAATGAATTAATCTTGAGCAAATCTACTAGAATTTGCATATGTAACCTGTCTAGAGCTTGTGTGATTAGTAAAGAGAGACTTAAAAGTGAGTATAATAAAATACCATGGTTGTTGTTCATCACAGATACTCACTTTTACCAGAGGAGTTATCCATGGCTTAGGCAGAAGAAAAAAAGCATGGCATTAAAGTAAAAAATTCAAAATCAAAATCAAAACTAGCTTCATTGGGGCACCTGGGTGGCTCAGTGGGTTAAAGCCTCACTTCGGCTTGGGCCATGATCCTAGGGTCCTGGGATTGAGCCCCACAGTGGGCTCTCTGCTCAGCAGGGAGCCTGCTTCCCTCTCTCTCTCTCTCTCTCTCTCTCTCTCTGTCTGCCTCTCTGCCTACTTGTGATCTCTGTCTGTCAAATAAATAAATAAAATCTTAAGAAAAAAAAACTAGCTTCATTGACTAATTAAATGAATGGCTGTGGACACCCATAATTTTATAAGACTCAATTTAATTGTATGTGAGGTTGAAATAAAGGTTCCTATATTATGGAATTGTTACCATTATTGAGATGCCACACATATAGAGCATTTATTTCTTGTTGGAGTGAATGTTTTATTGTTTTAGTTTTAAATAGGAGTTTAATATAAAAAATAATTACACTCTGATAGAAGAGTGGCTACAAGATACAACACCCCTATCATACCTTAGTGCATAGGAAGAGTACTAATGGAAGGATGAACTGAAAATTCCCCCAATTACTCACCACCACCCCCAGATTTTAGTGTAGAAGCCATAGCTCAACCCCGTGGATAGCAGGGAGATTGACTGGTTTGCCCCAGCTACAGCTGGTGTGCCCTCATGGGGCATGGTGTACATGCAGGGTATAGGACATTAGCTGATGGCTGAAGGTGTGGGTGTGCAGAGAGTGGCAGCTCAGAGGGAACCTTTCAGGGATACATGAGTCACTTACTTGCCTATAGAGGGCAGTGGAGTGCCAGAGTGGTCAGGAGGGCTTAGGGATGCTGTTCTTCTTGTGGGGGAACTGTGAGAAGGCCATTACCAGGCCAGGCAGAGGTTCTGGGCACGAACCTGGGGACAGAGCTTCACTAGAATCCTCATCTACACCGTGTGGACCTATTGTGCCATTGGGAGCCCTTCCCCCTGCAGTGTCTGCCTCAGTGCACTGTCTTGAGAAAGTCTATGGTGCTCAAGAAGAGAAGCTTAAAAGGATGATGTCCATTGGAGCAGAGCATGCATGGAAGGTGAACTTTGGCGTGACCCTGAAAACTAGAATGTGTGGTCACCTCAGGAACCTGAGGTAGTTAGAGGCCATGTTGTCCCTTTGTGTAGAGGAGTGACTTTAGAATGGATTGATTCTCTATAAAACTGAAATTGTGTCCATTTTAAAGTCAAATAATAATTTGTAACCAACAGTTTCAGTGTTTTCTGAGTGTTTGAGAATTTTGAGAGGACTCTCTTTCCCCTTTCCACTACCCTTTCCCACTTAGCTTATCTTCCTTCCTCAGGTTCATTCCATTTTTTTTTTTAACAGTATCTTATAAGCTGTTTAAGAGGCAAAGCCATTTACACTTTTATGTGATTTCTTTAAAATTTCTCCACAAATGATTAAAAAATGAGTTGTGTTCCTCAGTGTTTCTTAGGTTGTATATATAGTTTTACATGTGGAGGCTCAGAAGATGTGCAAAACTTGAGAAAATGTCACAATTATCCTGGCTGGTAAATTAAAATGAATCAGCATTGCAAGATAGCTGCTAAAAGAGAAAATGATATCACTGAGAAGTGTGTGTGTGTGAAGTCAGGGTGGTTGGTGACAAACTTTTTCTGTTGATTATCTCATTCTGCTTATTCAGGTTCAGCTCTGGATGTCACATATGGAGGGACACAAAGCAACTAAAATATATCCAGAGGACATTGACCAGGATGATTTGTGGGGTCATGAAACCATGTCAGTGTAAGAAAGATACATACCAAAATATTTATGCCATTAATGCTGTTATATCTGGAATGCTCTTATGTATGGAATTTGCTTTATATAAACCAGAGTTGTTTGGGGTTGGTAGTGATAATATTGACTAAGTAACTTAGTCTAACTTTGCTAGTTCTTGAAGCTAGTCATTTAAGAATCAGTATGCATTCTCTTTTCTCTTATTTTTGTTTTTAATTAATCTCCACCACCAAGGTGGGGCTCGAACTCACAACCCTGAGATAAAGAGTTGCATGCTCTACCGACTGAGCCAGCCAGGTGCCCCTATTCTCTTTTCTTCTGCTTATGTTTGGATAGTTTTGTAGTTGACAAAAACATAAAAGATACAATTCAAGAAGAGAATGAAGAATTAGATCAGCACAGAAAAGAGATGAGTTTGAGCTAGATTGACAGTTCTATGAAGGAATATCTTTAAGTTATTGGAATAGTTTTCATATCTCTAAATTATTACAAAAGAGAATTCAAGTTTTAAGGTCCCAAGATAATATCTAGGATAAAAGAGGGGGTGTAAAGAAATAGGTTTCATCTCAGTAATCTGTATTTTTCATTTATTTATTTCCTTTATTGAGTACTTCTTAGACACCAGAAGAATTTTACTATGAGGAAAGTAGTGCCCAGTCTACTTGTGAAACAGATTTGATAGGCAATGTATCCATAAAAAAGTTAGAACTTGACAATATTTCTGAAAAATCGATGATATTCATGATGCTAGCACATTTTGGTTATATCTCCTTTGTAGTGAAGGTAAATTAAAGAGATTTAAGCAAGTGAGGGATGGAATCAGATTTATAATTTATTTCATTCTTTTTAGATACTGCAGAGAAAGAATTTGAGATCCTTGAGACTAAAGAGCAGCCAATTTTTTAAGATACTATTTCACTTATCCAAGTAAAATGTAATGTGTCCCTCAACTGCAACAGGGATAGGTAGGATGGAGTATAGGGTATGGATACTAAGCATGTTGAAAACCAAGATCCAAGGGACTCAGTTAGTGAAAGAATTTAAAGATAAAGTGATCAAAATTTCTGTTTTGGATGATTGCATAGATCTTATTGATCCAGAGAATAAGAAATGGATTTTTAAACAGAAAAAAAAAAACATAGGTCAGTCTGTGTTATAGTCATTTTGAGATACCAATAAGACTATCAGGACTTAAAACAAAAAAGGGGAGAAATTTTACAAGGTAATTTCCTACAGTCACAATTACAGAACTTAGGATATGGAAGGTAAGTCAACTTTTATCCAACCATCCATTCACTTACTTTTCTGTTAATGAAGCATGCTTCAGTGTTTGAGTACATACTATAGGTCACATAAACACTTAGATGCATAATATACAGGTCTCATTGTTAAAATGAGGGAGAGCATTTGCAAATTTCTGTCAGGAGAAAACTCACAGAAGTCCAGCCTGCTTTTAGTCTGGAATTTGCCCCATCTAGAATGTGTCTTTAGCTAGGATAGTCAGAGTGGGATTTCTATGACCTCCCTTACACCCATCCCTTGAGGTTTTAAAAACTCTAGCAAGATTGGACTCTGTTGTCTGTTTTCATAAAATGGTTATATCTCATGGCAGTCTGCATCTGAGATATCTGCTCTGGCCCTTGTCAGTGCTGCATTCATTTGTCTAAGGATCAAAAAATGAGAGTGGACCCTGAGGTTGGAAGAGAGGGGGTGCTGCAGCACTCAGACTGGATGTGACACATGAGACTTTGACCATCATAAATCTTGATGCTAACACCTTGTGTTTGCCACACCCACCTTGGCAGTTGTGTACCCAGACATCTTATGGGAGAATAAGAAAAAATATTGCATTAGCTCTAGGTGTTAAAAGAAAACATGGCACATTATATTTTTATTTTCATCAACTGTCCCTCTGAAAGAGAATTTCATAATACTTTTTTGGGCTCTTCAAATATTTTCCCCCTAGGGGAGAGATTTAACATGTACCTGAGACCCAGAAGCAAAGCTGTCTATAAACAGTAGAGTTCAGTATGTAGATCAGTGGCCTCAATCTTTATTGAAAGAAACATAGGTCAGAAAGGAAGCACCTACATGAATCAGGAAACCATCAGAAGGTACAGAATTTTGCTCAAATATGAAATATCTATTTCCTCTTAAATTCACCCATGCTGTTAAAAAGGTCCCTGGATACTAGAATTTCTATTAAGAATTTCACATATTCTGGTTATAAACTTAAAGTAACTCCCAAGTAGCAACATATGTAATAGATGATAGATTGAGGAAATATGTTTTTTTTTTTAAGTATTTATTTATTTGACAGAGATCACAAGTAGGCAGAGAGGCAGGCAGAGAAAGAGGAGGATGAAGGCTCCCTGCCAAGCAGAGAGCCCGATGTGGGGCTTGATCCCAGGACCCTGGGATCATGACCTGAGCCAAAGGCAGCGGCTTAACCCACTGAGCCACCCAGGCTCCCAGGAAATATGTTTTTAATAGTGTAATCAAAAGAATCCCTACTTCATATGACTATACTCCCAAGTCATAAAAATGCATAATAAAATACAAACTGAAGGAACTTTGCTTTAATTCAAAACTTGTATTACAAAGGTTTCTGCTAAAAAATCAAGTAACAATTCCCCCTGTAATACCATAGCAATATCCCTGTTTATGATAATTGTTTGTAACACTTACCTTCCTGATTTATGAGTAAATTAGGAAAGGAAGAGGAAAGTAGGAAGATGAAAGGGAGATAACAAGGGATTCCATTGTGGGGTGGTTTTTCCTTGTCTCAATATCTGGAAAGGAACTATGGTTTGCTATGGTTCACCACACCTACATTTATACCACATATATTTCTTATTTTATGTAGTAAGGATCTGGAAACAGGAGACCCAAGCATAGAAGAAAAATGTTCTCTTTTGATCAGACTTTGACCACCATAAATCCTGACACTATCCCCTTGTGTTTGCTACTCCTGCCTCAGCAGTTACGAACCTAGAGTATGGGAGAATAAGATGGAAAAAGAAACACTGTAGAATTTGTTTCTTCGCCATCTCTTTCTCATGAGAAAACCACTTATTTGGAATGTTACCGTTGCTGGATGCTATATGCCAAAATGAACACCTTTGATGACAAAGCAGGTGAGTGGGCTTTTAGTCATGCAGTATTAGTGGCTGGATATTGGAATGCTTTTCACATGATTTTTTAAGATTTGAATATAACGTAGGCTTACCAGGTTGCATTGCACTAAGGAGTGACCCAGAAGATGCTGTAGCAGACTTGAAGTAATTAAGAGTCCATTATTCTTGTCAATGAAGCATGTGATATATCAATATATTCCTTACTCAACTAGCTGTCATTCTTCTGTGATTTCATGTATTCTAATTGATGCTTCCTACTTTTTAACCACTTACAGAGGTGAAAAAAATGCCAGCTTTCCTGGTCTCTTTCTCAACCTCAGAGCAGGTACATGGCTTAGTTGTAGCTAATGAAAGACAAAGGGAAATCATCTGGGGCGAGGAGAAAGATCTTTACCTGCTTTCCCCAACCGTGCGTTACACTGCCCTGTCAACATAGGGTGTTTGAAGAGATATTGTCAAACTGAATACCTTCAGTTTTTTAGCAAAAGGACCAGAAGACCTTGGATCCAAACTAGCCTTTGCAAGTTTGAATCACCTGCCTACTGATATGGTAGGGCATCCAGTGATTCAAGCAGTAAATGAATTATTAAAGGGACCTGTTATGTATCATAAGTTTGATTTTTTATTTGGTAGTTTTTTTTAAAGATTTATTTATTTGGGGCACCTGGGTGGCTCAGTTGGTTAAGTGTCTGCCTTCAACCCAGGTCATGATCCCAGGATCCTAAGATCTAGACCCTACGTCAGGCTCCTTGCTCCATGGGGAGTCAGCTTCTCCCTCCCCCTCTCCCTCTGCCTCCTGCTCCCCTGTTTGTGTGCTCTCTCTCTCTCTCAAATAAATAAATAAAATCTTTTTGAAATAGATCTCTTTCAAAAAGATTTTATTTATTTATTTGAGAGAGAGAAGTTTCAGGGGGGAGGGACAGAAGGAGATGGAGAGAAAAAAACCTCAAACAGACTCCCTGCTGAGTGCAGAGACTATGGGGCTCAGTCCCACTACCCAGAGATCATGACCTGAAGCCAAAATCAAGAGTCAGACACTTAACCAACTGAACCACCCAGGCACCTCTGTATTTGGTAGTTTAAGGAGAGGTTGAAATCAAAATCGAAGTCTTATTGGTAAATTAGAACCTCTTCTATTTTCAAACTTTTTATAATTATATTTTATAAATATATATTTATATTTATAATTCTATTTTCAAAATTTTTATAATTTTATTCTTTTATTAGGATAGCCTTCATTTGAGCCTTTTAAAGTTATTTTGAGTTATTTTGTCAGAAATTCCAGCATGCAAGTGTAGACCAGTCACCTTGTCACTGGTTACATGAAAGAATAAATAAAAATCAGCATACCTTGTCCTTAAAGGCTCTGTCTCTGTTATGCTGATTTTTAAAGAACAAAGTGTATTTCTCCAATTCCTATAGGTCCTCTGGTTCTTTACCTGGGAAAAATGAGAACAACTGTTAATCTCGAAGAGAAAAATACTGGAAGATATAGGGTAAATTCTGCTTATGTTTTACAGATCTGGCTCAATAGACATGTATGCATCTATGCACAGTTTAAAAGAGAGGAACTATTTAAGAAGAAAGAAAAAATATTAAAATCCCCTACACTATTGAGAATTGCTGTGTTTTCTAGCTGCCCCCTTTCACCTCTAGTTAGTTGTGAAATCATAAGAAAATTGAAAACAGATTTTGATTTTTCCCTATTCAGTTCTCTCATGCTATTTTATGAATTAAATGTATCTATGCTATAGGTAACTTGTATTAGCATAGTGGTATAGAATATCTATCATCTATCTATATATCTATCATCTATCTATCTATTTATCTATCTTATCTATAAATCAACAGACAATCCTTATGTGTCTTAAACATATTTAATTTGGGTCAGTCCCTATTTGCTTTCATTTTCATAATTGCCATTTTACAGATGAAAAAATTGAAACTTAGAGAGAGACAGTGTCTTGAGTTCATACAGCCAGCAAATAGTGGGGTTGAGGTTTGATCCCATTCAGTCTGACTTGCTAACCCACCCTCTTAATCATTGCATTATACACACTGACATGTATATACAGTTGTTTTGTGATGCAGTAGTTTCTGTTGCTGTCTAGTCCATTCTGCTATTGATTTAACTACTATTATCAGCTTTGACCAATAGATAGGACATTAATCTACCTAAATCTCAAGAGCTCTCCCCACATTTGTCCTTTCTAAAGTCTATTTTAGTTTGATCTTTGATTATTAAAGTTTAAGGTATTATTAAGAGTGAATTTATCTAGGCCAAGTATCCAAAGTAACAGGCACAAAGATTTACACTGAATTTCATGCAACAGACCATCAGTGAAATGTGGGGTGTTTATAATGGCGATGGCATTGAGATGCGGGAAATGACATTGAGATTTCCATTAACATTCTAGAACTGGAAAGTAACTGCCCCAAGGTAATCAGCAGTATAACAGCTAATTAAGTATTTCCCTGTGGTCACCTGGAAGCATGTGTTCAACATGAGCAAAGCTTTGGGTGACCAACTGCTGTCCTACAACAGCTCAGAGAGTTTGAATAATTCTGCAAGCATGGTAAGGAGAGTTGTTACTGACAGTTTTCCATATTTTAAAATATTTTAAAACCATATTTTAAAAGCAAAAGAATGACAAGCTCATTTCTTAAAATGCTTGCCTCAAGGCATGGACTGAAACTCAGGGCCTTTCTGTGACTAGGCTAAAAAAATATCCTTTTATTTATAACATTTTATCTATAGCATTAGGGCTGAGATCACCAAGAAACAAACAAACAAAAAACAACAAACCTTGGAGATTAAGTCTGTAGATTGCTGAATCAAAAGTCAGTTCAATTTATAGACTTCATAGTTTTCTTATGTAAAATTCAAGCACAGCTCTAGAACTAATATATCCCCAATCATTGGGACAATTATGATACAGTATATGAGAATAAGATCAGTGGGAGATCCCAGATATCTTAAATCCTCATGAAATATCATTTTTGAAAGAAAGAAAATCCATGTTTCTTATGTAAGAGAAATCAAACGATATCTGTATTGTTGAGAAACTACTGACCATAATCGTGAATATATACAGATAATGAAATGCAGAATTAGAACAGTGAAGCTAGGAATTAGTAGCAGAAGGATTTACAGGAATTTGCTAATTTGTGTAGTCAGAACCTGGAAATTATTTGTAAGATTGGATTTTGAGAAAGCTTAGCCAAGGAGAGGCCTGGGGAACATAATTTTGAATCAGGCTGGATTTATTGAAATAGTTACTCTCAACAGAGTTTCTGCATTTATTGAATGAGCTTAAGAAGCCAGCTGCTGCCTCTGGTTTAGATAGAGCAAATCTGGATCCAGTTTGTTAACCAATATTGAAAGAGCAAAAATCCCGGAAAGACCAAATATCTAGAAAGAAGTATTATCACAGATTTTGAGATATTGCAATGTTGGATTGGATCCTTTATGTTCATCTGTTCATTCATCATGGTTATTATATTGAGCATAGCAGATTGAAAAGTAACCAGATCACGTGGAAAATTATTATCTGCAAATATACTTGACAATGAGCCAGGAGGTTACTTGAAATAAATTATAGTTATTATGGTCTCTTAAAGGGGAAACTGTATACATATTTACAACCACAAATATATACTGTGAATCTTTCAGTAGCTCTCCATAAAGAGACCAGGATTAATATCCAGAACAACTTATACGGGATAATGAGAAATAGTTCACAATTTTGGAAAGCACTGGGTATGATGTATCGAGTATTACTGTGGCCTATTAGGAAGAGGGGGTGCTTGTAGGGTTTGAGTGATAGAGGAGGGCTGATTATTACCTTAACCTCATCCTAGATTTTTTTCCTTCGCATATTCTGAGATGAATAATATGAATACTCTCAGAAAATGGAAGAGTGCATCACTGACTACACTGTAAAGGTCATTATTGCAGGAATGGTCAGGATGAAGCTTTAGGAGACTCCTCTACCTACAGGAGTAATGACATATCCTCAGGAAATTCAAAGATATTAGTGCCACCACTGAAAACCTACCAAAAAAAAAAAAAATGGGGGTGAAAATTTCCATATCATCCCCATTCAGATCTTTAATCTGACCTCTGAAAATTCCTGATAAGGCCTAGAAAATTGTGGGATTATTGAAGTTTAACTTAAAAAAAAAAAAAAAACAACTTCAACTATATGCACTATCCCTGACGTTATTGCCTTAGGGGATAAAATAATGCAGCTCCTGGTTATTGGTATTAGCTATGGAAATAGTTTATTTTCCCCAGTAAAGCCAGTAGTATCCTTTTACTACTTGTATACATTTTCAGCTCCTACTTTAACAGATTGCCCGCAACAAATTTCATGGCTTAAAATAGCAAAAACATTTTAATTTTTTAGCCCTAGTGGTCAGAAGCCTATGATGCGTAAGCAGGACCGTGTTCCTTCTGGGGAGAATCTTGTCCTTACCTTGTGGCCACAAGTTGCTCCTCTTCTCCTTCCCTTATCACATCTTGTCTGACTTTGACCTTCCTGTATCCCTCTTGCAAGGACCCTTGTTATTACATTGGTCCTCCCTGGATACTTCAGGATGAACTCCCATCTCTAGTTCCTTAACTTAATCACCTCTGAGAAGACTTTTTGCCATGTCAAGAAACATATTCAGAGGTTTTGGGGACAAAGATATGGACAGTTTGGGGCCAATATTTAGTCTATCACACTCCTGTATTCTTTCCCTGAGAGTAAGAGTTTGTACTATAGATAGAAGTGTTAAATGGGGACACCTGGATGCCTCAATGGGTTAAGCCTCTGCCTTCAGCTCAGGTCATGGTCTCAGGGTCCTGGGATCGAGCCCCAAAGTGGGCTTTCTGCTCAGCAAGGAGCCTGTTTCTCCCTCTGCCTGCCTCTCTGCCTTCTTGTGATCTCTCTCCCTCTGTCAAATAAGTAAATGAAATCTTTAAAAAAAATAAATAAAATCAATCTTTCCCATTAAAAACAAAAGTGTTAAACAAAAGTATCACAGAGTAGGAGATCATACAGCCAAAGAAAACATTTTAGATTTCACTTTAGGAGAGTTTCTGGAGTTGGAGTAGTCTGGAAGCATACTGGGATATTACCTCTAAAGTCAATGAAATACTGTTTATTTTCTGTTCCTCCAACACTAAGAAGGACCAACAATATTTCAAAGGCTGTTCAGTAGTTCAAAAAAATTTTGGTTTCCAAACCCATTTTCCAGGTAAAATAAGAAATTGTGACATTTGTGTGCGTGTCCTGGAGCAAGAAAAATCACTACCAGTTTATACTGTAACTGATTCTTTCAACTAGTCTGAAAATTGAGCAGATGCAATCGTTCCCAAAGGGTCCATGACAGAATGCATGGAACATTTGACCAGCATCATTCTCACAATGGAAGAGTTGGGTCCTAACACGGAGATGAAAACCATGATCCTTTCAGTAGTTAACGTTAGAGAAAGAGCTCTTAACATGCTACATGGCTCTGATAAAAAAAAAAAAAAAATTAACAAATGACAGGACAATGCTACCAACACACCATTTGGTTGAGAGTGCTATTAAGGGGCATATGCTGTGTTCTCCAAACCATTTATCTATATAGTGCTGTTTTTATTACCAGAATATGGAAGTCCAGGAACCAAAGAGCAGATGTGGGAGCAGTGACTCGGTAAAGTACTTTCTTTGATCTTCTCTAAAATTAATCTCATTTTTGCCACTCTAGGTTTATCCTCCACCAAGGCATACAAAAATGGTTATATTCTATTAGAAGCTGATAATATCTTATAGCCATTTTGAGGCATTATGCCACTGGATCTATAGACAAAAAATAATTTTATCATTGGTAAATAGGTTTCTGTTAGGTGAAGGGAATAGAGCAGAATATAAGATCTTCAGGGTATAATGTTTTAAATCAATATAGCTGTTGTAAATTTTAAAAGAAGACCACTAAAGTTGTATCTAAACAAGATCACCAGAAAATCAGATTCTTTAAAATTGAAGTTTAGGGAAAGTATTCCAGTTAGCTAAGTTGTTTGGCAAAAAGAAGGGGAATATCATCAGGAGGAGGAGCACCACAAATATAGGTTAGAGATTTGAACAATCACAGAAGAAGATATTGTGTTTGCTTAATAGATTACACTCAAACACCAAAACTATATTTCCTCCCTTCTTTTCCATACTATTAATAAAGGAAATACTGATTATGGACACATATGGCATAAGTTATGGGATATCTAGAAAGAAAAAAAAAGCAGGATAAGAAACAAGAAAAAGCATGCAAGTCATTTAAAGATCATGAAGCTGTTGAGTTTATACCTTAGGTTTATGCTTGCCTCTCTTTTTGGGAAGCAGGGAGGAGGTAGGGTGTGTGTGTGTGTGTGTGTGTGTGTGTGTGTGTGTGTGTGTGTGTGGTATATTTAGATATACATTATACATTCATAATATATGATATTGTGATATATATGACAGGAAAGGATGCTATGCACATGTGTTAAATTGTTAGTGTGAAACAAAATGATGTATTTATGCTGAGCAGCTAAGGAAAGCAAAATGTTGAATAAATTATTTTTGTAGGCACATCTTTCCTTCTGCTCACTTTCAGTCATAATGCCTGTTAGGAAACTACCCTGTCCAATTATATGTTGGCTGCTCCTCTCTCCTTTAGGTCTCATGATATAAGCTTATCAAATTAAACTCTTGTGAAAGTTAATCTTTGTGAGACAGATAAATGACATAAAATCTTCAAAACTGGGTTATTCTATAGAAACAGAATGAAGAACGTGTATGTGAATTCTTTTTTTTTTTTTTTTAAGATTTATTTATTTGAGAGAGAGAGAGTACATGCAAGTGGTGGGGAGGGACCAAAAGGGAGAGAGAAAGAATCTGAAGTAGATTCCATGCCTAGCTCAGAACCTAACATAGAGCTGGATCCCATGACCCTGAGATCATGACCTGAACCAAAACCAAGTGACTAAAACTTAGCCAACTGAACCACCCAGGCACCCCATGTATATGATTTCTTCCATACAAATCCTTGGCCTTTCTGTTTCCTGCCTTTTCTTAGATTCTATTGTAGTTTTCTCAGCTAACATTTGCCCTCAAATGAATTTATTATATAATGAAGTTGGCTAGAAATATTGTCATTCTACTGTTCATAAGAAAAATAGCTCTATAGTACATATGAATAATATCTTCAAAATTTTAAAAATAAATGATTTGCTCATGAAATAAAGTTAATGAAACATCCTAATTTGGTTACATTTGAGGTTTTCTACCGTAGGACAAAATAATTCTAACTAAATTGAGAAGTGTGTGTAGTCATTCCCTTTTCTTCTCTTAGTCATTAAGCATAACATGGAAGAAAGCAGTTTTTAGACTCCATGTATTTTCTCTAGCTTTCCTTTTTCATATAAGGTTATGCTCTTCCATGTTTTACTGTCAGAATGGCCATTCATCATTTAAGGCCAAATTCTCTTCTTTCTAAGGGAATCAATTATTCCCTTGCTCATATTTTTATATGTGGGATACACGTATAAGATTTTATTGGAGTTGAATATGTGTGCTTTTTTTTTTTTTTTTGCTCACTGGACTTTGAGTTCCATGAGGATTTTATGAGCATATTTTTTCATTTCTAGTCTTTAACAGATGCCTCATACAAGGTAGATGGTCAATAACTGAGTATTTATGCAACAACATGGATTGAGTTAGAGAGTATTATGCTAAGCTAAGTAAATCAGTCAGAGAAAGACAAATACCATATGATTTCACTTGTGTGGAATTTAGGAAACAAAATAAATGAGCAAAGGGAAAAAAGAGGGGGGGGGGACCAAGAAACAGACTCTTCTTACCTGTAGAGAACAGTTGTTTACCAGAATGAAGGTGGGTGGAGAGATGGGTGAAGTAGGTGATGGGGATTAAGGAAGGCACTTTTGATGAGCCCTGAGTGTTGTATGGAAGTGTTGAATCACTGTATTATATACCTGAAACTAATATTACACTGCATGCTAACTAACTAGAATTTAAATAAAAACCAACCAACTAAACAAACAAAAAACAAAATTCAAAGCAGCAAAATAAAACAGAAAAGGAAGACAAGAGTGATTTAACCCCTACTCACCAATATTATCCATCTCCTAGTAAAAAAGAAAAATGAAGAAAAAAGAAATTTGCCTATATAACTTATTCATAGTAGATAAGAAAGAGCTAAAGGTGAATTACTTTTCATCAGCAACTGTAAGATTTCAAAGCAAGATGGCATATTTTGATGTATGTTCATTTTTTCCCTTGCTCCATACCTGAGGGGGAACATTTTCAAAACCAGATACAAGAAACTACATGGAGACAGAATTTCTTTTATTGCTGTTTGGTTTGCCTTTTGCAGGATGCTTGTTTTGTTTTGTTTTATTTTTCAACTAGTAAAGTTTATGTAGATAGAGAAGTTAGCACAACTAGAATCAAAGAAAGATGTAAACAATGGAGCCATTGACTTTGTGACAAGGAGATCAAAAGTATTATTTTAGAGCAGTGATCTCAAATGGAATCAGTACATTCTCAACATTATATAAGACCAACCACTGAAATGAAGAAACAATATACAATATCAATATCTTTGTCCCTGTCTCTATCTATACCTATACTGACATATTAAAGACATTAAGTTTCATTTATAATTAATAGAAGGCTTGATACTGTATGTTCCCTCATTTAATTTGTCAGGTGACCCTATCTCAAACACATCAACACATGGGAGGCTTTCTGAGTAAAGGAAGAGAAACCTACAGCTCAGGAATTCAGAGGCTCATACTCACTTGAGATTCTTTCAGTTTATTGGGACATTGAAATTTACATGTTCTAATCTGAGAGGGTTTATAGACTATGCTATCTGACTTTACATTTACACTCACAAAAATGGGTTTAAAATATTTATATAAAGACATATAAGTTAAAAACTAAACTAATAAAAGTAGAAGCAAGTAATAACACAATAGCAGAATTGACAGCTTTGCTCCTATTCCCAGGTACATTATCAGCAATATTAGGAAACAAAAGTTTTGTCAATCATGATCTAATCAGATATGAGTAGAAGTTGGGCAAAAAAATTAGTAGAGTAGTACACACATATCCACATGCACAATTACATAGCTCCATATATAATTATTTTACTGATAGAAACATATAGTCCAAAAATTTGTCTGAAAATCACTGTCTTGAAGGACTGGGTAGACTGAGATCCATTCTTGAGAAAAAATTGGTCAATGATGAAATGATGAAATAAATACATTGGTGAAAACAAATGTAGGTCAGCAAAAAAATTAAATGAAAAAAAAAAAAAGAGAAGACTGAGGTGGGTGGTGATGAAGCATTATAAGGGAATAAGAGAGAGAAGTGGAAAATAAATACAGTCAATGTAGTCCTGAGATCAGAAGAATCAACTGAATCAAGAGCAGAAGCAAAACAATACTTTCATATTTAGTGTAGCAAAGCCCTCGCAATAAGACTTTGTATTACAATGTATGCCTCTCATACCCTGAAAGGTATACAAGAAAGTCAAATCTAGACAAAACAATGAGATCCAAGATTAGGTGGGCCTGAGATATTTACTTATTTACTCAAAGGTAGTACATTTTAAAGTGGAACCTCATGAGCAGGGATTAAGGGCATATGATCAGAATCAAACCAATCCATTATCCTTGTTTTTATTTGCAAAGTTTCCTTTAGTTATTTAGTGGATATGCATGTATCTCTATCCCATAATATGATTTGATCAGTTGCAAGTACTGTTTTGGATCTGGATTTCCAATGAAAAGCCCTGTTTTGAAAAAGATTTATCATATCCTTTATAAATAGGATAATGGCTGGAATTACAAAGTACAGTAAATAATGTCTTATGTGACATTGGCCTTGGGAAAGAGCCCATTTTATCTGGTGACAAGTGGGATATAGTGCATGCACGTGTGCACAGACTTGTGCCTCTTTCTTTCTCTCTTTCTTTCTTTCCTTCTTCTTCTTTTTTTTTTTTTTTTTAAGTAGGCTCTGTTACTAGCATGGAGCCCAACACAGAGCTAAACTTGTGATCCTGAGATCTTAACCAGCTTAACTGACTGAGCCACCC
Organism: Taxidea taxus jeffersonii; assembly: GCA_003697995.1. Lineage (NCBI taxonomy): Eukaryota > Metazoa > Chordata > Mammalia > Carnivora > Mustelidae > Taxidea > Taxidea taxus. The sequence continues at coordinate 50,351 of RCUC01130647.1, forward strand.
ACCTGGGTGGCCCCCAAACTTGGTTATTATTTCTTATTGTCTGTGCAGACAAATGCAAGCCCTCTATGTTTCAGAGCAAAAAAATTATAGAAACTATAGGAGGTCTGGATGGTATTTCTTAATCTGTTGACAATTTTTGGTGAAGGGAAGAAAGCAACAGCATTAATGTACAAAGAATTGACAGCAACTTAGGAGAAAATATCAAGGACAATAGTAAGCACTGTTTTAAACATAGTACATTACCAATTCTCTTGGTGTCCCAGGAGACAAACTGTGTAGAAAAATATAGACTTTTTTTACACTGAGTCAGAGAATATCTCAAAAAACTTAGGTTGAGAAGAAATTGTAGATATCATTTGACCAAATAACTTTTCTCATGTTTATATTTTTTACAGATATTTAAGAGAGATGTATGACAAATATGTTTATCAGAATATGTATAAAAAGTTCTTTCAATAGTTATAAAACAAAGTTTCTAAGTGATAAGAATATATTGAGTGAGTCACTTTGGTTGTGTTAACTCTTAGTTAAATAATAGACAAAATCCTACTTCTTCCCATCAGGTGTGATGCAAAGACATCTTTGAAGTACATCTACTGCTCTCTCAGGAATATCTTGCTGACATCTTGAAAATCTTCTTGAATTCTCATTCATGCTGTATTGCCAACAGGATTTCAATTCTCATTCTCTTTTTTGTTGACTTCTGGATCAATAACTTTGCATTCATCTTTTTCAGTCTAGCATCCTCTCTCTGTTTTGATGGCTGGAGCTCAGTATAAATGTGGGGGTACTGTACAAACATGATTGGGCAAGCACACCAGAAAGGTTGAATTGAAAATGGAAGGAGGAATCACACACAAATCACACACATTAGGGTAATAAATTATAAATATAAGCTCTTAAAAATGAGAAAATATACCTTTTCCACTTGTTTTATACAGCAAGCATGGAGCTACTGAAAATTTATATTAAAACAATCTAGCAACATCAGCAATAACTTTTACCTATCATTGTATCTTCCAACATACCTTTCATTAGAGTTCTGCATTGTAAAATTTATCTCTCTCCATTCTATCAGAACATATGCTATCTAACAATAGAATGTAGTAAGCTTTAGTGCTTCTTATCAAAATTTCCATTTCAGTATGCCCCCTGGTAATATAATTATAATATTGGAAAAATTCATGTTCAGTGTATCTAAAGCTATTTCACAACATCAGTTGCAATAGAAATATGAGCAGAATACTTGATGGTTTTCTTCTCTCTTGAGGATAACACCTTTAGTAATTTCCATATGTCATCCAGTTAATGTGACAAACAAAGAAAGTTGAGGGTTTCAAGCACAATAACAGAAGTGAAAGACTTTGATTGACTGGTACATTATAACTCTTATTACATACTGTGGACCCAGGATGTTATAATAATTAGCCTGTCAAGTCAATTGTTACTCTTCATTAAAAATGAATATAAGGCAGCAATTAATCTCACAACTTCAGCTTCATTAGGACATTTTGTTTTGCAGTTGGGTGCAGTTCAGTGTCTCAATCTAAAGGATGTATCATTTTCTAATAAAAGGTTTCACCTTCATTATTTTGATTATGTACTTGAATAGCAAAATGTAAGCTTATGTAATAACTGGGTAAAAATTCTGAGTTACTTATAATTTGCCTCTTGAAATGCATTGTAGATACAAGAGATTTTCCCTATTCCTTTTCTTCACCTTCTCAGTATGAGGCTATGGACTCAGAATTTCACATTCCTTGAAAGTGATTCTCTCCTCTGTGAATCATGTCTCTGAAAATGCTGACACCCACAAAAATAGGCAAAACTCAAGTACTTTTCTACAAGCCTAAAAAACATTGCAAAAAAATGTGAAATGAGAGTTGAGTTTTTCTTACATAGTAAAGGTTAGATGAGTGATAAGAAAAAATGGATTGCTAGTAATCAGGTTCCAATGTAGCCTGTGGACTGATTGATGGCTCACAGTGATTTAAACCTGGCAGGTGAAAGTTATAGCACAGATCACAGAGAAGATGATGGTTCTGCCCTCTTTGTTCTAATGCAATAAAGACAAGAAATAACAACAGTTAGAAATCAGCATATTCCTTCATTTGCTGACAAGGAATCCATTGGTTAGAAAATTAGGCAGAGAAAGAAGACTGTATGGCCAGTAGACATTAGAGGAAAACATTGAACCATAGACTAGGAAAAGGAGAATGGACTCTGAAAGTCAGGCTGTTTTATCTCATCACCCTTACTCAGTCTCAACATATACAACTCTATATTGGAAATGTCATGATCTCCCTTGAGAATATATAAAACTTTCACTGTAACCTGATATTACTGCTGCTGCTTATGTGAACCAACATGGGGTAAGGCAAAAGTGCATTTACTTAGATTAAACAATCTCTGATTGGATCATATTCTCTACTTCTATCTAAGTCTGTTGACTTTGGACATGTATGTAACTCTGGGCTTCATTTATAATAAGTATTAATTTGATATGGCCACCATAAGCAATCTGGTAAACAACAGATTTTTTTTTGACAGTTCTGGGGGCTGTAAATCTGAAATTAAAGTATGAGCAGGTTGGGTTACTTCTGAGGCCTCTCTCCTTAGCTTATAGATAGCTGCTTCCTTGCTGTGTCCCCACATGATCTTTTCTCTGTATGTTCATCCTGATGTTCAAATTTCCCTGTATTGTAAGAACATCAGTCAGATTGGATTAGGGCCCACCCTAATAGCCTCATTTTAACTAAATTACCTCTTTAAAGGTCTTATCTCCAAATATAGTTACATTCTGAAGTATTGGAGGTTAAGAAGGGCTTCAAAATAGGAATTTTAGAGGGACACAATTCAGCTCATATTGCCATATCTACATAATTGGAACAATAGTATTCAACTCTCAAGAGTTTCACCTGACCTAAGTGAATCAAACCACAGAAACTATCAGCTAAAATTCCTTTTGTATATGGTAGATCTATTATATCTGGTAGATATTTAATTATATATGGTAGATATTCAACAGAAATCACTTTCTACTAATCCTCCTAAAGCTATAGATCTGACTGTTGAAATTCTCAGGTTAAGGATTATTCTTTATTGGCCCAACAATCAGAATCTAGCAATTGAGGGTAGTGGTGAAATAATGCAATTGAACTAGTTTCTTAGGTGAATCCTGTATACCCCCAAATTTATGAACTTCTGGAGTGGACTCAGAGGGAAAGGAATGGAGACATTTGGTCAGGCAGAAGATAAAAGAATCTGAAGAATTTATTGATAGGCAGGAGGAAAACATACTAGTCCTTCAAAGAAGTTTATCAAGGCATATGGGATAAATGTACTAGAGGTGAGCAGTGGATAGGACAGCCTGGATACATCACCATCAGTGTTAGGTAGGTTGTCAAGAATGTTTAGCAATGGGTTGGGACAATCTGGGATTCAAAAACAGAACTCCAGATACTTTAAAAAGGTTATTTCAGGAGAAATTAGTAAAATAAAATGGCAAGCACAGGTTATAAAGGGGTAAAAAAATTAGTAAGTGTGTGAATAACTAAGTAAGACAGCCACTACTGTGCTAACCTTTTTTGATACATTTGCTCAGTAATTCACAATTTTAGTCATGGAGTACAATTTCTGCCTTATGCATGAAGAAACAGTAGTTTGGAGATCTAAGCTTCATGAGGCCAGAGGCCATTATTTCTATTTGCAGCACCCATCAAAAGGCCTGGCACATGGTGGGTAGTAAATAACTGTTCATTGATTGAACTAATGGGCTGTCAATTAATTTGTAGTACAATGATAAAGCTAGGAATTAAACCAAAACAGTGATTTCCATCAACACAGAAGAAACAGAAAATAAAAGAAAGGAAAATAGTGTAGTTTGCAGTATATGAGAAATAAAAATGAAAACACAGTCCACAGGGTTAAGAATGATGTTTCCCAAGTTGTTGATTTCATTGGTCTAAAAAAAGCAATACATGCAGAGAGCCAAAGAATGTGTCTTCTGTTTTCTCTTATTAATTAATATCACTTGATTAATCCTCTCTGAGAATTGGTTGTTCATTTGTCTGTTAATAAATTTGTTTTAACACCTAGCCCATATTTTTTATTTAACTCTAACACATATTATTATACTTATCATATCTCTAATAAGATTAGGCAGTATAACATAATGGAATAGTAATGCACTTTGGAGTTAGTGTATTTAATTTTGGTGTTCAGCTCTACTGCCTACCAGCTTAGTTAACTTGGGCAAATTATTATTTTTTATTTAAATTCAACTAGCCAACATATAATATATTATTAGTTTCAGATGTAGTGTTCAATGATTCATCAGTTGTGTATAACATCCAGAGCTCATTACATCATATGCCTTCCTTAATGACCATCACCCAGTTATCCCATCCCCCCACTCCCCTCCAGCAACCCTCAGTTTGTTTCCCAGAGTCAAGAATTTCTCATGGTTTGTCTCGCTCTCTGAATTCTTCCCATTCAGTTTTCCCTCCCTTCCCCTATAATCCTCTGTGCTATTTCTTATATTCCACATATGAGAGAAACCCTATGATAATTGTCTTTCTCCAATTGACTTATTTCATTTAGCGTAATACCCTCCAGTTCCATCCACTTTGATGTAAATGGTAGGTATTCATCTTTTCTGATGCATGAGTAATATTCCATTGTATATATGAACCACATCTTCTTTATCCATTCATCTGTTGAAGGACAGCTCAGCTCCTTCCACAGCTTGGCTATTGTGGACATTGAGGCTATGAACCCTGGGGTGCAGGTGTCCCTTCATTTCCCTACATCTGTATCTTTGGGGAAAATAGCCAGCAGTGCAATTAATAAGTTGTAGGGTAACCCTATTTTTAACTTCTTGAGGAACCTCCATACTGTTTTCCAGAGTGGCTGTACTAGTTTATATTCCCACCAACAGTATCAGAGGGTTCCCCTTTCTACACATCCTCACCAACATTTGTTGTTTCCTGTCTTGTTAATTTTAGCTATTCTAACTGGTGTAAGGTGGTTTCTCATTGTGGTTTTTTTTTAAGATTTTATTTATTTGTCAGAGGGAGAGATAGCACAAGCAAGGGGAGCATCAGACAGAGCAGTCAGAGAGAGAAGCAGGCTTCCCGCTGATCAAGGAGCCTGATGTGGGACTTGATCCCAGGACTCTGGGATCATGACCTGAGCCAAAGGCAGCTGCTTAACTGACTGAGCCACCTAGGTGTCCCTCTCATTGTGGTTTTTTGACTTGTATTTCCCTGATGGTTAGTGATGTTGAACATTTTTTCATGTGTCTGTTAGCCATTTGTATGTCTTCTTTGGAGAAATGTCTGTTCATGCCTTTTGTCCATTTCTTGACTGGGTTATTTATTTTGGGGGTGTTGAGTTTGATAAGTTCTTTATAGATCTTGGATACCAGCCCTTTATCTGATATGTCATTTACAAATATCTTCTCCCATTCTGTAGGTTGCCTTTTAGTTTTGTTGACTGTTTCCTTTGCAATGCAGAAGTTTTTATCTTGATGAGGTCCCAGTAGTTCATTTTTGCTTTTGTTTCCCTTGCCTATAGAGATATGTCTTGCAAGAAGTTGCTGCAGCTGAGGTCAAACAGCTTGCTGCCTCTGTTCTTCTCTAGCATTTTGATGGATTCCTTCTCACACTGAAGTCTTTCATCCATTTTGAGTTTATCTTTGTGGGTGGTGTAAGAAAATGGTTCAGTTTCCTTATTCTGCATTTGGCTGTCCAATTTTCCCAGGACCATTTTTTTCCATATTATTATTTTTTTTAATTTAAACTTTTTTTCATTTAAACATATAATGTAACCCCACCACCCTCTCCCAGCCCCTCTCCCCCCCACCCCCCTCAGTTTGTTTTATGACATTAAGAGTCTCTTTTGGTTTGTCTCCCTCCCGATCCCATCTTGTTTCATTTTTACTTTTCCTACCACCTTAACCCCCACCCCCGTTGCATCTCCACTTCCTCATATCAGGGAGATCATGTGATAGTTGTCTTTCTCCAGTTGACTTATTTCTCTAAGCATAATATGCTATAGTTCCATCCATGTCGTCGCAAATGGTAAGATTTCATTTCTTTTGATGGCTGCATAGTATTCCATTGTATATATATATACCACTTCTTCTTTATCCATTCATCTGTTGATGGACTTCTAGGTTCTTTCCATAACTTGGCTATTGTGGACATTGCTGCTATAAACATTCGGGTACACGTGCCCCTTTGGATCACTACGTTTGTATCTTTAGGGTAAATACCCAGTAGTACAATTGCTGGGTCATAAGGTAGCTCTATTTTCAAATTTTTTGAGGAACCTCCATGCTGTTTTCCAGAGTGGTTGCACCAGCTTGCATTCCCACCAACAGTGGAGGAGGGTTCCCCTTTCTCCACATCCTCGCCAGCATCTGTCATTTCCTGACTTATTCATTTTAGCCATTCTGACTGGTGTGAGGTGGTATCTCATTGTGGTTTTGATTTGTATTTCCCTGATGCCGAGTGATGTGGAGCACTTTTTCATGTGTCTGTTGGCCATCTGGATGTCTTCTTTGCAGAAATGTCTGTTCATGTCCTCTGCCCATTTCTTGATTGGATTATTTGTTCTTTGGGTGTTGAGTTTGCTAAGCTCTTTGTAGATTTTGGATACTAGCCCTTTATCTGATATGTTGTTTGCAAATATCTTTTCCCACTCTGTCAGTGGTCTTTTGGTTTTGTTGACTGTTTCCTTTGCTGTGCAAAAGCTTTTGATCTTGATGAAGTCCCAATAGTTCATTTTTTCCCTTGCATCCCTTGCCTTTGGTGTTGTTCCTAGGAAGAAGTTGCTGCAGCTGAGGTCAAAGAGGTTGCTGCCTGTGTTCTCCTCAAGGATTTTGATGGATTCCTTTCTCACGTTGAGGTCCTTCATCCATTTTGAGTCTATTTTCATGTATGGTGTAAGGAAATGGTCCAATTTCATTTTTCTGCATGTGGCTGTCCAATTTTCCCAACACCATTTGTTGAAGAGGCTGTCTTTTTTCCATTGGATATTCTTTCCTGCTTTGTCGAAGATTAGTTGACCATAGAGTTGAGGGTCTATTTCTGGGCTCTCTATTCTGTTCCATTGATCTATATGTCTGTTTTTGTGCCAGTACCATACTGTCTTGATGATGACAGCTTTGTAGTAGAACTTGAAGTCTGGAATTGTGATGCCACCAACTTTGGCTTTCTTTTTCAATATTCCTTTGGCTAATCGGGGTCTTTTCTGGTTCCATATACATTTTAGGATTATTTGCTCCATTTCTTTGAAAAAATTGGATGGGATTTTGATAGACATTTCATTAAATGTGTAGATAGCATAGACATTTTCACAATATTTATTCTTCCAATCCATGAGCATGGAATGCTTTTCCATTTCTTTGTGTCTTCCTCAATTTCTTTCATGAGTATTTTATAGTTCTCTGAGTATAGATTCTTTGCTTCTTTGTTTAGGTTTATTCCTAGGTATCTTATGGTTTGGGGTGTAATTGTAAATGGGATTGACTCCTTAATTTCTCTTTCTTCTGTCTTGTTGTTGGTGTAAAGAAATGCAACTGATTTCTGTGCATTGATTTTATATGCTGACACTTTACTGAATTCCTGTACAAGCTCTGGCAGTTTTGGAGTGGAGCCTTTTGGGTTTTCCACATATAGTATCATATCATCTGCAAAGAGCGATAGTTTGACTTCTTCTTTGCTGATTTGGATGCACTTAATTTCTTTTTGTTGTCTGATTGCTGAGGCTAGGACTTCTAGTACTATGTTGAATAGCAATGGGGATAGCGGACATCCCTGCCATGTTCCTGACCTTAACAGAAAAGCTCTCAGTTTTTCTCCATTGAGAATGATACTTGCCGTGGGTTTTTCATAGATGGCTTTGATAATATTGAGGTATGTGCCTTCTATCCCTACACTTTGAAGAGTTTCGATTAGGAAGGGATGTTGCACTTTGTCAAATGATTTTTCAGCATCTATTGAGAGTATCATATGGTTCTTGTTCTTTCTTTTGTTAATGTATTGTATCACATTGATTGATTTGCGGATGTTGAACCAACCCTGCTGCCCTGCAATAAATCCCACTTGGTCGTGGTGAATAATCCTTTTAATGTAGTTGGATCCTATTGGCTAATATTTTGGTGAGAATTTTCGCATCTGTGTTCATCAAGGATATTGGTCTGTAATTCTCTTTTTTGATGGGATCCTTGTCTGGTTTGGGGATCAAGGTGATGCTGGCCTCATAAAATGAGTTTGGAAGTTTTCCTTCCATTTCTATTTTTTGGAACAGTTTCAGGAGAATAGGAATTAATTCTTCTTGAAATGTTTGGTAAAATTCCCCTGGGAAGCCATCTGGCCCTGGGCTTTTGTTTGTTGGGAGATTTTTGATGACTGTTTCAATCTCCTTACTGGTTATGGGCCTATTCAGGTTTTCTATTTCTTCCTGGTTCAGTTTTGGCAGTTTATATGTCTCTAGGAAAGCATCCCTTTCTTCCAGATTGTCAAATTCATTGGCATAGAGTTGTTCATAATATGTTCTTATGATTGTTTGTATTTCTTTGGTGTTGGTTGTGATCTCTCCTCTTTCATTCATGATTTTATTTATTTGGGTCCTTTCTCTTTTCTTTTGGATAAGTCTGGCCAGGGGTTTATCAATCTTATTAATTCTTTCAAAGAACCAACTCCTAGTTTCATTGTTTTGTTCTATTGTTTTTTTGGTTTCTATTTCATTGATTTCTGCTTTGATCTTTATTATTTCTCTTCTCCTGCTGGGTTTAGGCTTTCTTTGTTGTTCTTTCTCAAGCTCCTTTAGGTGTAGGGTTAGGTTGTGTATTTGAGACCTTTCCTGTTTCTTGAGATAGGCTTGTATCACTACATATTTTCCTCTCAGGACTGCCTTTGTTGTGTCCCACAGATTTTGGACCGTTGTGTTTTCATTATCATTTGTTTCCATGGTTTTTTTCAATTCTTCTTTAATTTCCTGGTTGACCCATTCATTTGTTAGAAGGATGCTGTTGAGTCTCCATGTATGTGTGCTCTTTCTAAATTTCCTCTTGTGATTGAGTTCTAGCTTCAGAGCATTGTGGTCAGAAAATATGCAGGGAATGATCCCAATCTTTTGATACCTGTTGAGACCTGATTTATGACCCAGGTTGTGATCTATTCTGGAGAATGTTCCATGGGCACTAGAGAAGAATGTGTATTCTGTTGCTTTGGGATAGAATGTTCTGAATATATCTATGATGTCCATCTGGTCCAGTGTGTCATTTGAGACCTTTATTTCCTTGTTGATCTTTTGCTTGGATGATCTGTCCATTTCAGTGAGGGGTATGTTAAAGTCTCCAACTATTATTGTATTCTTGTCAATCTGTTTCTTTGATTTTGTTATTAATTGGTTTATATAGTTGGATGCTCCCATGTTAGGGGCATAGATATTTAAAATTGTTAGATCTTCTTGTTGGACAGACCCTTTGAGTATGATATCGTGTCCTTCCTCATCTCTTATTATAGTCTTTGGCTTAAAATCTAATTGATCTAATATAAGGATTGCCACCCCAGCTTTCTTCTGATGTCCATTACCATGGTAAATTGTTTTCCACCCCCTCACTTTCCATCTGGAGGTGTCTTCAGGTCTAAAATGAGTTTCTTGTAGGCAGCATATGGATGGGTTTTGTTTTTTTATCCATTCTGAAACCCTGTGTCTTTTGATTGGGGCATTTAGCCCATTTACATTAAGGGTAACTATTGAGAGATACGAATTTAGTGCCATTGTATTGCCTGTATGGTGATTGTTACTGTATATTGTCTCTGTTCCTTTCTGGTAATACTTTTAGGGTCTCTCTTTGCTTAGAGGACCCCTTTCAGTATTTCCTGTAGAGCTGGTTTGGTGTTTACAAACTCTTTCAGTTTTTGTTTGTCCTGGAAGCTTTTTATCTCTCCTTCTATTTTCAATGATAACCTAGCTGGATAAAGTATTCTTGGCTGCATGTTTTTCTCGTTTAGTGCTCTGAATATATCATGCCAGTTCTTTCTGGCCTGCCAGGTCTTTGTGGATAAGTCTGCTGCCAATCTAATATTTTTACCATTGTATGTTACAGACTTCTTGTCCCGTGCTGCTTTCAGGATTTTCTCTTTGTCGCTAAGACTTGTAAATTTTACTATTAGATGGCGGGGTGTGGGCCGATTCCTATTGATTTTGAGGGGTGTTCTCTGCACCTCCTGGATTTTGATGCTTGTTCCCCTTGCTATATTAGGGAAATTCTCTACAATAATCCTCTCCAGTATACCTTCTGCTCCTATTTCTCTTTCTTCTTCTTCTGGAATCCCAATTATTCTAATATTGTTTCGTCTTATGGCATCACTTATCTCTCGAATTCTCCCCTCGTGGTCCAGTAGTTGTTTGTCTCTCTTTTGGTCAGCTTCTTTATTCTCTGTCATTTGGTCTTCTATATCACTAATTCTGTCTTCTGCCTCATTTATCCTAGTAGTAAGAGCCTCCATTTTTGATTGCACCTCATTAATAGCTTTTTTTATTTCAACTTGATTAGACTTTAGTTCTTTTATTTTTCCAGAAAGGGCTTTTATTTCTCCTGAAAGGGTTTCTCTAATATCTTCCATGCCTTTTTCGAGCCCAGCTAGAACCTTGAGAATCGTCGTCCTGAATTCCAGATATGACATATTACCAATGTCTGTATTGATTAGGTCCCTAGCCTTTGGTCCTGCCTCCTGTTCTTTTTTTTGTGGTGAGTTTTTCTGCCTTGTCATTTTGTCCAGATAAGAATCCACTGCTCTCCTTGTTAAGTGAACTTGGTCTTGGCTGGATTTCTTGTTGATCTTCTGGGGGAGGGGCCTGTTGTAGTGATTCTCAAGTGTCTCTGCCCCAGGCAGAATTGCACCGCCCTTACCAGGGGCCGGGCTAAGTAATCCTCTCAGGTTCGCTTTCGGGAGCTTTTGTTCCCTGAACGCTTTCCGTAGAGTTCCCGAGGACGGGAATGAAAATGGAGGTGTCCCAATCTCCGGCTCAGAGGAGCCGAGAGCTCGGGGCCCCCGTCTTCAGTGCACCTTCAGAGAAAAGTGTTTAATCACTCCCGTCTCCCCTGCCTCCAGCCGCGCTTGCAGAAAATCATGCGTAATCAGTCCCGTCTCACTGGCTTCTGGGAGCACTCCGAGCTCACCCAGCCTGAGACCAAGCGTCTCTGTCTCTGGCAGAATCCCACCTGGAGTCTCCAAACCCCGTAGATCCCTGAGCTCTCCCGGCTCGGAGTCTCCCCGGATCTTGTGGGGACCCCTCGCACAGAGCACCGGCCCGTGTCACAGAGCACCGGCCCGTGTCACAGACCATGGCTCTAGGAAACCTCGGCTCTGTCTCCGCAGCCGGCTTCCCTGCTCTAATGCCTGTGAGCTCTGCGACACTCAGACACCCCCGATCCTTCTGTGACCCTGCGGGACCTGAGTCCACGCTGTCCCCGAGAGGTCTTCACCCCAGTTTAGCCTCTGGAGTGATGTCCCTCCCTGGAGCAGACTTTTAAAAGTCCTGATTTTGTGCTCCGCCACTTGCCGGGAGCCGGCCCCTCCCCCCGGGGTCTATCTTCCCGTCGCATTGGATTCACTTCTCTGCTGGTCCTACCTTTTAGAAAGTGGTCGATTTTCTGTTTCTAGAATTGTTGTTTTTCTTCTCTTCGATCTCCTGTTGGATTCGTAGGTGTTTGGAATGGTTTGATAAGCTATCTAGCTGATCTCCTTCTGCCTGATGTCGTCTCAGCCTGCTACTTCTCCGCCATCTTGACTCCTCCCGCTCCCAGGACCATTTATTGAAGAGACTTTTTTTTTCCCATTGGATATTCTTTCCTGCTTTGTTGAAGATTAGTTGACCATAGAGTTGAGAATCCATTTCTGGTCTCTCTATTCCGTTCCACTGATCTATGTGTCTGTTTTTGTGCCAGTATCATGCTGTCTTGGTGATCACAGTTTTGTACTATAGCTTGAAGTCAGTCACTGTGATGATACCAGCTTGGTTTTCTTTTTCAACATTCCCCAGAAGATTTCAAGGTCTTTTCTGGTTCCATACAAATTTTAGGATTGTTTGTTCCAGCCCTGCGAAAAATGTTGATGGTATTTTGATAGGGATGCATGGAATGTGTAGATTGCTCTGGATAGCATGACATTTTAACAATATTCTTCCAAACCATGAGCATGGAATGCTTTTCCATCTTTCTGTCTTCCTCAATTTCTTTCACATGTGTTCTGTAGTTTTTAGAGTAAAGATCCTTTACTTCTTTGGGTAGCTTTATTCCTAGGTATCTTATGGCTTTTGGTGCAATTGTAAATGCATTAACTCTTGTTTGTCTGGAAAATTCTATTCTGAATGTTAGCCTTGTTGGATCTAACATTCTTGGGTGCAGATTTTTCCCACTCATCACTTTAAATGTATCATGATATGCTCTTCCAGTCTGCAAAGTTTCTACTGAAACATCAGTGGATAGCCCTATGGAGTTTCCCTTGTATATAACTGCTATCTTTTCTTTTGCTGACTTCAAAATTCTCCCTTTATCACTACTGTTTGCCATCTTATCTTCTGTGTGTCTTGATGAGAACCTCCTTGGGTTGATTTTGTTGGGGAATCTCCTGTGCCTCCTGGATCTGAATTTCTGGGACATTTTCAGCTTTGGGAAATTTTCAGCTTTTTTTTTTTTTTCAAATAAATGTTCTGTCCCCTTTTCTTTCTCTTCTTCTGGGTTTCTTATAATGCAAATGTCATTACAATTGATGGTGTTGCTAAGTTCCCTAAATATAATCTCATTTTGCATATTTTTCTCCTCTCACTGCTCAGCTTGATTACTTTTAATTACTGTGTCCTCCCTCAGGGTTCACTGAATCATTTCTCTTCTTCATCTAGTCTACTATTTATTCCATCTAGTGTATTTTAATTTCATTTATTATGCTCTTCATCTCTAATTGGTTCTTTTTAAATCATTACATTATGTTAGTCACTATACAGTATACCATTAGTTTTTGATGTAATTGGTTCTGTTTTAATTTCATTGTTAAGGGTTTCACTAATGTCCTCTACTCTTTTCTCAAATTCAGTGAATATCTATGATCATTACTTTAAACTCTCTATCAGACATATTACTTATCTCCATGTTGCTTAGGGCTCTTGCTGTGATCACCTATTCTTTCATTTGGGACATATTTCTCTGTCTCCTCATTTTGTCTAACTCTCTATGTCTGTTTCTGTGTTAGAAAAGACAGCTATGTCTCCTGCACTTGAAGGTAATGGTCTTATGAAGAAGGGGTCCTTTAGTGCCCTGCCATCAAGTGTCCCCTGTTCACCAGGACCTGGCACTTCAGGGGTGTCTCCTATTTGTGATGTGTGTGCTTTTTCTTGTGGCTGAGCCCCTTTTTCCTTCAGTCATCTGCAGTAGCTCTCTTTGCTGGTTGTGGGCAGTGTTTGGTAACTCTAGTGTTAGTGGGCTAGTCTACTTGAGTAGGTGTTTATCTGAGATGCAGTAGCACAAAACTGGAGGGCACTTTCACTGTGTTGTCTCCTGAGAAATTTTTATTGGCAGGTGGGGCCTACAGCCAGACCACTTGTCTGCTGCCAGCCCACAGTGTGGCTGTCTTTCACTCTCTCTGGGTCAAGAACCATTTTGTGTGGTGCTTGCCACTTAAGGGCTGCTTGCTAACTATCAGGTCTGTGACACTACTCTATATAGACTCTGGCCAAGAAGGTACTAAAGAGATTAGATCTGCCAAACCACAGTGCAGGGGGCAGTGATGTAGGATGGGAATGCTGGGGAAATTTGCATGAACCTGCCCTCTATGGGAGGGGTCCTTCAGTGCAGGGACTGAGGCAGCCTGTCCAGAGCAGGGATATCTCCAGAAGCATAGCATGATGGGACAGGATGGGAACATGAGCAAGTTAGGTAGTGGGTCCTACAGATAGTCATTGTTTATGCTGGGGCATGTGGAAGGAAGATGACACTTGCTGGCCCTTTGTTCCTGGTGGAGTACCCCAGTGATTTTTTTCCCTACAAGACACGCTCTCAGATTAGTAAAGAACTCTCCCTCTGTATGCTCTTGGCACCTTTCTGACTGCTATTTCTATGTTGTGTCTCCAAGCTGTTTGTTGTACTCTTTATGGGCAGGGACCAAGCTTCTTTTTGCCCTCCCAGCTCTCTCAGAGTGAGCTCACTGATTTTTTTTTAATTCCATGCTCTAAGTCCCACTGGTTGTGAGAACTCATGAAATTTGGCCCCTCTGGTCTTCAAAGCTGAATGGTATGGGTATTCCCCCCCCCCAATGTGGGCTCCTGCAGTAGTCTCTTTCTCTTCCCTCTCTGTGTCTGTAGAATCCCTCTCTCCTGCAGAGAGTCTCACAAGTCCCTTTAGTTCCCAACTGCATCTCCACCCTTCCTACCCTCTTCATTGTGGCCTCTTCTCTACATCTACTTGTGGAGCTTATTCTGTCAGTCTTTCAGCTGTTTTCTGGGTTGTTTACTTTGATGTGAGTGTTACCTACTTGTATCCATGGGACAAGGTGAGCCTCTGCTCCTCCTACTCTGTCATCCTCCCTGGAAGTTTGGAAGACTTTCTTTTGAAATGTTCCCCTCAATCTTTGCACTTAAAGGTCTTTGCACTCAATGTGTGCACTTTTTTTCCTTTTTACAGGCTTTAGGGGCACTGCTAGTAGACTCTAATCCAGAGTCAGGTATACTATCAGCAGTTAAAGCCATATTCCAGACCTAGTTATTCAACCAAGGGATGGCTTGTACCCAAGCTCCATATGCAATAATTTCTCCTGCAACCACAAGTACACCGATTTGTATCAGATGTACTCCCAGGCAGCATTTCCCACTTATTTTTAGCCTCCTTAATTCAAATAGTCAGTTTTGATCCGGACCTTGCCACTCAAGGTTTTTTTTAATATCTACTACTAATATACTGTGCTACTCCAACCCCAGTTTACTTCTGTGCATTTAGAATCCAAGGGAATTTTTTTATTGAGGTTGTGCTATTTTATTATTATATGTATAGTATTATAATTTATTTGAATACTGTTATTGGAATGATCATTATTCAGTTGTATTGGAAGAAAGTTTCCCTGTGCTAAGTTTACATCCTTACTTTGATCCAAAGTCTTTAATGAGTTTTCCAGACCTTGTCATAAATACTCAGAAACATAGTAACTGTTGTTCTTTCAATTACATTTCTCTACAGATGAATAAAAGTTCTTCCAACTAGCTTCTGTGAAATTTACCTGCACCAGTTAGAGCCTTCTTGTCTACATGGCATGTGTGGTAGCTTGAGCTATTCTTATATAAACATCTATCATAAATACTGTGAGCTTGGCATAAAATGTCTATAAGTTCTCTCACCTTCAAGTCAGATTGTGCATGAAGAAAAGGTGGATTTACCTCGCCTTCCTTTGTTGTTGTTGTTGTTTTTAACTTTTTGTTTTAAAGTAATGATAGAGCCTCAGACAGTTGTACAGAAATGTACATAGTTTTCTGCCTTCTTTGTAAATGTACTATAGTACTGGATTGTCTTGGAATAATTTTTGTTACTATCTTCCACATTCTTTTCTAAATATTTGATATACATTTGTACATAAAGATAGCTGGGTTCAGAACATATTTGCTTTTAAATTCTAACTTACTCATTTAAAGTTTTCTTTAAATGACCAACATTGTTTTTCAATGATACTAACTAAAATTAGCAAAAGCTCTGAAATATTTACTATATAAGGATGTTTTTTCTATACTGAGATATGCAGAATTAAAGTTTATTTTCATACACACACATGCCAGCATACACATACATTCATAGGATATCTTTGGAACTTACACAGGTAAAACTGTATGATAGCATGTTTTTCAAATTGGGAATTACTATCTTATAGACATGGAGAGTGAGAACACCATCATCTTCCTGTGGACTATTGAACAAAAATGGCAGGATCTTCTGCCTTCTTTTCATCCTTGTTATAACTCATTTCCTTAATATTGTTTGTCCTGTATCTTACCATATTTTTTTCTCTTTTTTCTCTACCAGTACTTTCTGTAACTTCCTTTCCAGTATTCATTGTTAAGTTAATTACTTAATAATTATTAAGTTAGTTACTCTCTTCATAGTACAGTTCTTTTCTTCATCTCTCTCTGAAACAGCAGGCCACATACCTAAAATATCGTTTATTTATTAATTCTTCAGGGAACACTGTGTCAGTCCTGCCAATTAATAGCTATTGTGAGTGTCATTAAGTCCCATAGAACTAGGGACCCATAAATGGGAACGTGTCCTGAATATCATCAATAACTCTCATGTGGGAGCTTTAGCACAGGATCCAAGAAAGAGAAAAATAAAAGTTACCTATTAAAGAATTTCAACATCTGAAATAATGAAATCAGTGTCCTTTCACAATGTATACAACATCAAAATTTGTTTTTTTGAGAATTTGTGTTTTTGAGAATTTTTGCTTAAGTATAAACTTTAACTATTTGTAAAAATTGTTGTTAGTTATTATTGCTGATCTTGTTTCTAAAGGGTATATATTTCTTTCTTCACTGAATTTTCTGCCAATATTAGGTAAGAATGAAAAAAAATGGAAAAGAAGCTAAAAAGAAAAGGTATACCAGAGAGAAAGGCACAGGGACATTTATTTTTAAAATGAAAAATTAGAGTAATTTGTGTTGCTCACAAGGCAAATATCACTAATAATATCATCATACATTGTTCATAGACTTACAAATATGTAGAAACTATTTTAGAAGTATAGCAAATAAACTTTAAAGTGATATACAGTTACTCAAAAGCACATTTGAGAATGTTCTTCAGAAGTTGCTTTTATAAAAATTATCTTAAAGATAAATATAAAGGATCTCCTAAATTTCTGAATTTCTGATATACATGAAATATTTCCTTTTTTCTTTTTTCCTTTTCTTTCTTTCTCTTTTTTCTTTTCTTTTCTTTTTTTTTTTTATTGTATTAACAAAGAAAGACAACTTTGGGGAAAAAATTGCCCCCCAAAGAAAGAAATTGGAAATGTTTATCACCAATCACAGATGCTGCTTTCCTTGTATGTAATATGTAAATTGTTAAATGTTTTGTTAATGCGTAGGTAAAACTATGGTGGTCGTATTTGTTTATTGTTTACTTATTTCTCTTCTGATTGGCTTCTGTGTTTCCTCTGAACTTATCTGAATTTTTGGTCTCAATCTGTGCAAAGACAGAATTTTTTTCTGCCATTAATTGATTCATAAGAATAGGCTTTTTAAAATTGTTTTGAAAATAATACTGCCTTGAAAAAAATATAGGTATACTTACAGATTTTTGCAATGGCCCTGAAATTTATATAACACATACACACATGAGATTAGAAACTTCATAAGATCTACTCAGTTCCGGGGGATCATAAAAAGTCATGTAAGACAGGCTAGATGCATTTATGTAGGGCATAGTTGTTACAGCTGTGCATATCTCAGCAATATCCTCTTCGCTGAGCTAGAAAATACCAGAGGCCAATATACCTCATATCAGTACCCATTGATAACATTTTATACTTTAAAGAAGAAGAAGAAGAAGAAAAAGAACACTGGGGGAAGAAAACAGGCCCTCAAGGCAGTGTTCTTGTAATTCTACTGTCATCTTCACATCTTCACCTTAAGCTAACAATATTTTGCAACCCACGGACATTCTATTTAATTTTTATGAGTCATTTATTTTGATTGATACACTAGACCAAAATGGATAACTGAATAATAAAGAATCCAGTTTTTCTGTGTGTAAAGACTATTGGAATCTTTGCTATCCAAAACTGCAACTGTCTAAAGCTACCTTTGCCAATCCATGTCTGTGGGTTTGCAAAAAGTATGTATTATCTAACAACCTCATATAAGAAATGGAAGAGGACAGGGGAAAAAAGAGAAGAGGGGTATCTTCCCTATCCAAGGACCATCCTTCATCCTGCTAATGAGTTAGTTTTTCTTCAGATTTCTCAACCACAATATTCCCTATATCATCCACAGTTCTGGTAACTCAGAACTTCAAGGGTTTTTTTTTTCCCTCTCTCTTTCTTCTTTAAAATTTCTAGCCATTGATGTAGGAAATGATTCTAATTCCAAGCCTGATAAACTTTAGTGGACTTTGAATTATTTTATATAATACCATCATATTTTTAAAAAGCCTTAGATATGAGTGTCCCAAATATGTTTTCAAAGGTATGCGTCTTTCTATAGGAATATTAGAAGAAGAATATGTCTCTCACCTCATGTAGCAGAATCCCTGATGTGCTCCAAAAATGGAATGAAAAGAAGACAAGGCAGAAGAAAAGTATCAAAACATAGAAGAGAATTCAGTTGATATAATCTCAGAAAGTTTCAGTAAAGTACACATTTGGCTTATGAGAAGTTATGTCCAGCAATAGCAAAAGCTTGGGACCCATATTATTCTAGGAATGCTTTTGGGCCTGACCAATCAGAGATTCAACTGGATGGGTATGACCATCCTCTCCCATCTTTGGTTAGATGAATGGAGATCTCCAAAGACCCAGGAAGCAGCAGCTGAACTAGAGAGTGGTTCATGGTAACAGGGACCCAGGGATAACAGGGGATCCTGTAGGAGTCATGTTCTGAATCTGAAGGAGAAAAAAAGGGGTTAGGAAAGAGGAAGGAGATTGTGGCAGTAGACAGGCCACTCAACTAGTAGCTTACAAGGGGATCACCAAAGAAGTTTGGTCCTGACTACAAACTGGAATGAAATGTGGGACTTGGAGCCCAAGATTTAACAGTATTTATCCTCCAAGCTTTTCAGAGAATCTTGATTAATAAAGGCTATTTAGTGAAAGAGAAATGAGATTGGGGACTAGAGTTGAAATCTAATGCCTAGGATTAGACATATGGAAATGGCCAAGGGTAAGGAATAAAATAGGAAATTTGGAGCTGGGTTACCAGCAAGTACCTTGCAGAGTACCTTGTGACGCTTTTTCCCCATGCCAGAATAATTTCACATTACTCTCAGCTTCTGGGGAGGCAGAAGTTGCCTTTGGTTATGCTTTTGTGAGTCTTGTTTAGCCTTGGAAACTGAGCGATGCTGACCTTGAAGGAAAGGAGCTCAGTGGTATTGAGTGTAAAGAACTGGGGGTGACAAAGTCAGGGGCTAAGAATCTGGTAAGGGCTTATCAAACAAGGATGCTTTAGGGAAAGCACTGGCCTCTATGGTATTTCTCCTATTTTCTATGTTTGGAAATGTGGTTCCTGTGTTTGTTGCAATTCATGTGATGTCATATTTTATGAATGTATGAGTTGTGTATTGAACATTGCACTTTTATTTTTGTTATTATGTATGTTATGGTTAATGATCTCTTCTGTTTTCAATTATTTTGTAGGCCCTTGAAATCTTAGAGGATTAGACACTATGCTGACCATGTCTAATGACAAACAAAGCCTAGACTAAATAATTAGGAATCCACAGCACATTATCCATGTGAATATTATATTTCCCCCTCCTCCTTTAAGTACACCAGTCCTGTGATATGAAGTCCATGTGTGTTCAGCTCCATTTTCTGTGGCTGTCTCACATATCATTTTCTGTGGCCATTTTCTGTGGCTGTCTCACATATCATGACAATAACTGACCTACATACCTAATCTTCTAAGAATTTTGCTGTGTGTTTTCACACTTCTTTGTGCCTACACAGACATTTTAATGGGACGTTGGCAGGGATTATCGTGAGTTGTTAGCCCATTGCTTTCTTAAAAATATTTTTTTTCTGGGGCACCTGGGTGGCTCAGTGGGTTAAAGCCTCTGCCTTCGGCTCAGGTCATGATCCCAGGGTCCCGGGATCAAGTCCTGCATCGGGCTCTCTGCTCAGCGGGGAACCTGCTTCTTCCCTTCCTCTCTCTGCCTGCCTCTCTGCCTACCTGTGATCTCTGTCTGTCAAATAAATAAATAAAATCTTAAAAAAATATTTTTTTCTCTTTTAGTCATTTATCATTGCTACAAAGACAGTTAATAGGTAAAACTAATAGTGTTCGAATGGCTCACAGTTTATAGATTTTTTTTTTTCCCTTCTTACCTTGGCTGGAGAATCCTTAGGCTAGAATCTGAGAGATCCAGAGAGGAGCGGTAGATTGTAGCATTTAAAAACCTGATGTTGGAACCAAGCTGTCTGGATTCAAATCCCCATTTGTTTGTTTTGTTTTGTTTTGTTTTGTTTTGTTTTATTAGATGTACAGCACCGGAGACCTTGGGTATGTTTCTGTTCTCTAGGCTTTAATTTCTTTATCTGTAAAATAACATCAGCGAGAGGATGTGACAAAGTGATGGGGAAAGCATTTAGAACAACACCCACATAGAGTAACTCTGTAGAGCTATTATTATGGTTGTCTTTGAAGACCAACAGTATAATTTTATACAATTGCTTTGAAACCTGTGTTTAGCATATTTTAAATTATACTTTGATCATACTTAGAGTCACAGAAGCCAAAGATATATGCCTCTTTTAGTAAGATTTCAAATGATACTGATGATTATAAAAATGAATAAATGATAAATAGTATGGTTTATTAACATGGTTTTAAATTCTCTATCTTTGGGTGATAAAACAAGTATAAATCTCATGACTACTATGGTTGTTTGAATCAAAACCATGTTAACAATCATTCAGGATACCATGTGTTTTAGTTTAAAAATATTGAAAGATGGAAGCCAAATACATAAATTGTTAGGACATTTGTTGTCAGTTTACCAAAGCTCATCTCTCACTGTGATCAGGCTTAGATTTACAATTGTCAGAACAAAGGATGCCAAAGTGTCCAAGAATGAAGTTGCTTCGCTTAAATTTTTTTTTTGCAATTTTTTCCCAGTTTTTATTTATTTGGCATAGTTTATCTTTTTAATTTTTTTATCATATTTAATGCTTTTTCCTCTGGTGCCCGGAGTTTGCAGTTCTTAATGGCTCTGGGCCAGAGAGGTGAAAAATACAAAATGAGCTCTCTAAAACACTGAAACTACAAGCTTTTATGTATAGTTTTTGAGGTCCAGCAGGTGCTGGAGGAAAAGAAAACAGAATCCTTGCTGTCTCACTATTGATAGAAAACTAAAATCAGTGGCATGGAGAATGAAATCCCAAAGTCTACAGACTTCTACACATCTCTTATTTATAACAATACATCTACATTAGGCAAAGCCTATCCAATTTTTTATGACTTAATTGGTTCTCTCTCTTTGCATTTATAACACCAATCTACTTTCTTTCTTTCAACATATATCCCAGAGAAAGGAAATAGAAAATAAAACACATTATTCAGTAGGATTTCATTGTGCACCGAGGGTAAAAAGCAGGCGTGTATAAATGGAAACACATTTAAAAGCCTTCCCAACTGAAATCTGGCAGGAGGTAAAACACTTCATTAGGATTTGTTAACATCGATGGCGAACGGCTTCACACAATGTGCTACATTTGCGAATAAGGCACAAAATTGACTGTCAAAGAGATGTAAGACCAGAGCAGATTCCAATCCATTTTATACAGAGGACTCAATGGGAACCCTGTACCTAAGCAACTCCAAGACTTAGATTTCATAAACTGTTGGTGGAGATTCACCACTGAATCTTCATTTGGTTCTAAAATAAGTCCTCTCGATAATGACACCGTGTAAAGGGCACAGCCACATCCCGGAAATCAATGGGCTTTTTACTGATATACTCTGAGAATTGCTAGCAAAAAAGCAATCCACATTTCCTAAATTTGAAATGGAGACGTTGACATATCCTAATGTTATAATGGTCAAAATTATGTCACTTGGCAAAATGTATGGTTAAAGATAATGTCGAAGGTGCATTTTAGAATTCAGGGTCAAACACAAAAAAGCAAAGCCTCTCATCTTCTACTCATATTGACTTCCATTATTGACCTGCTTATTAGCATGTAATAAGTATGTTTGCTTGCTGAGTTACAGACACGTGACTTGCAAGCACCTTTTAAAAACATAACCCACTATTCAGCATTTAATTGTCTCTTTACCAACTCCTTTCTTCAAACCACGGTTCTTCCTCCCCGCTGACATTTTTTTTTTTCTGGGTCAGAGTCAAAACCATCAGGAACGACCCTTTTTCCTTCCATAAATGCGACTTATGTCATTTAATATTCTTCATGTAAAAACACTATGAATTTAATTCTTTGCAGTGTATGGGTGAAATAAAGATTTGCTCCAGAGCACCTATTTCCCACCTCATCCCATAAAAAGAAGTATGTAACTTGATATGCTTCCTTTTACACTTGGAATTTAAGAATCCTAGATAGAATTATTGTGGAACTCAACCCCCCCCCCCATAAGATTCTTGATACATCTAATTCTCCTTTCCTGAAGGATTTTTTTCTTCATTTTTACCTCCATTTGAACTGTGTTGTCAGAGTATGAGCTCCTCAAGGACAGGAGAGATGTCTGATTCATCTGGGTCCCAACGTCTTATAGTGCCTGTAGCATAGATGTGTTGCATTTCATTTATGCAAATATGAAAATATAGTCTTCATTTTTAAAGGAAAAGATATTACTTATTTGTAAATTGTGTGGAGTAAAGTGGTTCAAAATTTAAATGGCTTAGAATGGAGAACTAGAGTACCACTGGTATTTCTAGGTAGTATTTCAGCACAGGCCTGGGTTTAGGTTGTCTTTCTGGGATGTTGGAACTTTGCAGGTCAGAATCACCTGAGATACTTGTCAGAAATACAGATTCTACAGAATCAGAATATATAACAGAGGAATTTCGTAATCTTAGATTTAACACATAGGGGCAATTATTGAATAGTGCTTAAAGAGAAATCTGGAGATGGGCAATGAAAGAAGAAACTGATGTGAAAGCATCCAGGACTTGAGAAGAAGTAAGTCATCATGAAAAGCAGCTGGGAGGGGCACAGGGGTGGTTAAGCCTCTGACTCTTGATTTTTGCCTGGGGTCATGAGCTCAGGATTGTGAGATCAAGACCTGTGTTAGGCTCTGCACTGGGTGTGGAGTCTGCTTAAAATTGTCTCTCTCCCTCTGCCCCTCCCTACCTCTCTGTCTCAAACAACAACAATAACAACAACAACAACAAAACAGAAAAGCAGCTGGGAGCTTCTGACTCAAGTAGCACCAATGATTGTATTCCTGGCAGTTTTCATCAGACAGAAAAGCCAACAGAGGTTTGTATCCTCCACTGACCAGGGCTCTAGGTGGACTAGAAGCAGATAGAATGCCAGCCTGGGAAAACCATATTGACTAAAGGTCCCTTTTCCTTTCTGTATCAGGTGAGTCACTTCTAAAATCTAATGCAAAGGTAATTGAAAATATAGGAATGGAGAGAGAAGGTGAATGGAGAGCTAGAAACTCCAGGTCTTTCAACATCTAGTTCCCTGAGAAGAAAATAAGCATAACTTCCCCAGGACATGTGGGACTTAGGAACCCAGGCTCTCAGCAATTCTATCACCCAAGTGTCAAAGTGCTGCCTAAGGCTCCAGTCTTTTAAAACACAGAAGAGGGTTAACTATTGATAAAACTCATCTGTTTCAACATGGTTTTTACCTTTTGAGATTTAATGAACAACCTATATACTTTCTTTCATTTTTTCATATCTGTTTACTCAGTCTTTTCAGTCTCTTCCATGTATAAAGAACCATAGGGCCATGAAAGAGATACCAAACTCAGTTAAGGAAGGTAATTTTTTGGTTATCTATTGCTGCATAATGAAATACCCCAAAACACAGCAGGCTAAGCCAATGCAGCTTCTGTTGTTCAGAAGTCTACACACTATACAGTATAGTAGCACACTATATACAATATGTAGCCTGTCCTCTGACTCAGAGTTTCTCCCAAGGCTGTAATTAAGGTGTATGCTACAGTTGGAATCCTATCAAAGCTCAGCTGGGGTAGAAATTGCATCCAAGGGATGCCTGGGTGGCTCAGTTGGTTAAGCAGCTGCCTTCGGCTCAGGTCATGATCCCAGCGTCCTGGGATCGAGTCCCACATCGGGCTCCTTGCTCGGCAGGGAGCCTGCTTCTCCCTCTGCCTCTGCCTGCCTCTCTGTCTGCCTGGGTTTGTTTGCTCTCTCTCTGACAAATAAATAAAATCTTAAACAAAAAAAAGATTTTATAAAAAAAAAAAAAAAAAAGAAATTGCCTCCAAGTCCAATCATGTGGCTGGTGGTGGGAATCAGTTCCTTGAAGGCTGTTGGTCTGAGAGCCTAATGCCCTTGCTGGCTGGTGGCTAGAGGCCTGCCTCAGTCCCCTCCCATGTGTTTTCTGCAAAGGTCAACACACAACATGTCAGCTGGCTTCCATCAGAACCAGCAAGCAGAAGAGCAAAAGAGGATAAGCAAGATGGAAGCCAGAGTCTTGTAACCTGGTCTTCAAAGTGCCTTTTGCCCCATTCTATTTTTAGTAGAGAGTTACAGGTGGAACCCACAATTAATAGGAGGGACTAACAGTGTCATGAATAACAAGAGACAGGAAATACTGTGAGAAATTTTAGAAGCTCCCTACCACAGATATTAATAAGTATCAGAGGACAGCAAAACAATAAAATCTCTAGGTTTTGATTTAAAATCAAGCATAATAATGGAATACAACACATTAGTAGTAATGATAACAGTAGTGTGGCAATTATGCTAATAGTTGTAAGAACAGAACTAGAACAACAATTCCAATGACAATAGTAATCCAAGAGAAAGATACAATACTATTTCAATAATATAATATTTAGTGTTAACATATTCTAGGTACAGGGACTTGATTCATTTCAGAGGCAGATGCTTTGATGTTTTTGGAAAAATAACTTATTTAGTATTTTGTGTGTGTGTGATATGCATGATATCTGAAGGCTGTGGGGTATGATTTGAATATTTTTTTTGTACACTATAAGCCAACACCCATAGGTGTATTATGAAATCAGTTAAGAGACTTGAGACTAGGATGCAGAAGACAGAGACTGAAAAAGTAAATTATTCAGGTTAAAAAAGACAGATCAGGAATATAAAATCTTACTGAAAAAGGAAAATGATACAGGAGGAATATTGAAAGGAAAATTGACCTGAGGCAAAGGAAGCAAATTATGATTTGGTTCTAGTATTTTTTTTTTTTTTTTAGTATTTAAAATTTACTCTAAGTTCCTGTATATTTAGTCAGTTTTTTCTGTACACAGCTGCTTGTGTTAGCAGTGCATGGGGAAAATGAAGGAAAAATGTGTGTGGGGTGAATAGCACTGAGAGAAATCAGCATCATGGAAGCCAAGAGTTAGAACTGGGATCTTGCTTGGCAAGGAAACTGGCTGCCAGGGCACAGCTCAGAAACAGACTTTGAGACCCAGTCAGGTTGCCTTTGATGTCCTCTGACTGAGACCGGAATCCACAGCCAGTGATATCTTCTATCAGACCAGCACTGCACTTAATGCCTCACTGCTTGGATTGAGTGTTGGAGAGTAGATTCAAAGTATTATGGTAAAAAATGGGACTTAAATTCCAGGATCAAAGTAAAAGTAAATGTAATCTGACACAAAATCCTGGCACACTGAGGAAAGGATGAGACAGCTCTCATTTCACTGGTTTAGGAAAGCAAGGCTGCCTATGAAACTTCTGGGATGTGGGAAGAATTCTTTGCCCTAGTAAATAATATCTCCTTATATGGTTTCACCACACCACTCTTAAATTTGTATGTCAGAAAATGTTTTGAACTTTTACATTCTCTTCACCATCGATGACACCTTTAAAAAACCCAGGTTTTACTAACACTGATTACCATTGTACCTGTGTCCTTTCTACTTTCATAGAGGTACTGTTAGTCTTAAATTTTTTCAGTCTCTCTCTTTTTTTAAACCATAACTACTTCAATATATATTACTGATTTTTAAGGAAATTCAAAATACATGTTCTCTTAAAAATCATGTACAATTCTATTTAAAATGCCATTTATATATTTAAATTATAGCTATTTTAGGAATAGCATTTTTTTTTTATTTCAGAAAGGATGATTTGTAACTATAATTTATTTGAATTTGAATTATTTTATGATTCATTTCTTAATATGTTATTTTATACACGTAAATTTTGAGACTTTTTGACATAAAAATTTCTAAGAAAAATGGGATCATGGGAATAGTAGCTCCTGTCTCTCAGCTGAAGCAATAATTGATGAAATAAACTCATATACAGTTCATGTCATTTCAAGATACTGAAGGAAACTAATTGAGGACAAGTGTTTAATGAAATCAGAATTGGCTCTGTTTCTGGATCTCTTCCTGCTGAGGGAATGTAGTTAGTTGCTCTATACAACAGGGACATAAAATAGTCTCTTATACAAATGAAAGTTCTAATAATGTTTTTTTTTCTTTGGATTAGCAATTAAGCAAGCATAAACATTTATCAAATTGTGAAGAAAAAACACTTAAAAACAAATGAAAAATAATACTAATTTTAGTGTAAGGATAGAAACAATGAACAGACAATGAATATAGGAACACTTGAGCTTTCCTATAAAGGAAGGATAAGAAAAACAATGTATTTAATTTACTCAGGAGAGAATTATACAAATGTGTACTAAATTTTCTTTGGGCAACTTACAATTAGATACAGGGTATAAAATACAGTCAGCAGTCACACCAGGCTAGCATCTGGGAACTGAGACTAATGATCTACCACAGTTGTACTAGCTTTCTATTGCTGTATAACAAATTATCACAAACTTAAGTGTTTCATACAACACCCATTTATTATCTCAGAGCTTCTGTAGGTCAGAAGTTCAGGTACTGATTAGCTAAATCTGCTCAGATCTTATCAGGCTTAACCCAGGATGAGAGCTGGAATTCCATTCCTTTTTGTTGGTTCAAGTTCTCTTCTAAGCTTATGTGGTTATTGGCAGAATTCAGTCTCTTGCTTCTATAGGTTTGATGTTCCCTCTTTTCTTTCTACCTGTCGACTAGAACCACGTTCAACTCCTGGAGTCACCTGTCAGATCCTAGCCATGTGACCTCTTGCATAAGCAGTTTAGCATATGCTTATGTCCTTCCTTCTAGTCCAGCAAGAGAGTTCTCCTTTTAAAAACTCATCTGGTTAGGTCAGTCCCACCAAGGAGAATCTCTTTCAAAGTCAGTGAGTTAGAGATGTGAATTATGTGAAAATGCCTTTACCTTCACTATGACTTAGTAACCTGATCATGAGAACAACATTCCCAATGGAAGGGGATATTACCAAATATATATTACAGGTGGCAGGAATCTTGGAAGCTATGTTAGAATTCTGGCCACCACAATCTGTCCTCTGGCTCCCAAAGATTCACATATTTCTCAAATGCAAAATACATCTACTCTTTATCACGATTCCCAAATCTCAGTGCATCACAGTATTGGCTCAAAGTCCCAAACCTCATAATCTAAATCTAAATCTCATAATATCTTCAACTTAGAGTCTAAAACCAAATCTAAATATCATCATTTTGAAGTCCAAAATCTCGTCATCATCTAAATCAGATGCAGTTGAAACTCCTGGTTATAATTCTTTAGTATAGCTCCTTGAAGGCATGAATACTCTCCATTTGTTTCCTTCTACCTGGTCCCATCCATGGTTTTCTTACAAAATGGAAATTTGCCCCTTCTTCCATCATCTCCCCCTGCCCCACCCCAGCTTTACTGAGGTTAAATTGACTGAAAAATTGTAAATTTTAAAGTGTTCACTATGATTATTTAATATGCATTGTGAAATGATTACCACAACCCAGTTGTGTGTGGTGAGAACACTTGACATCTACTCTCTTAGCAGATTTTAAGTATGCCATACAATATTGTTAACTATAGTCACCATGTTGTACATTCGTTCTCTAGAACTTACTTATCTCATAACTGATAGGTTATACCTTTGACCAACATCTCATCTTCCCCCACACACAGCCCCAGTCCCTGGCAACCACATTCTACTTTGCTTCTATTAGTTTGACATTTTTTTTTTTTAAGATTCCACATATAAGTGAGATCATACAGTATTTATCCTTTCTCAGTCTGACTTATTTCATTTAACATAATGTCCTCTAGCTTCATTCATATTGTTGCAAATGGCAGGTTTTCCTTTTTTTTTTTTTTTTTAGACTTTTTATTTATTTATTTGACAGACAGAGATCACACAAGTAGGCAGAGAGGCAGGCAGAGAGGGGAGGAGAGAAGCAGGCTCCCTGCAGAGCAGAGAGCCCGATGCGGGACTCGATCCCAAGACTCTGGGATCATGACCCGAGCGAAAGGCAGCGGCTTAACCCACTGAGCCACCCAGGTGTCCCAGGTTTTCCCTTTTTTAATGGTGGAACAATATTCCATTGTGTGAAATAGTTTTTTATTTATTATGTTTATTTTATCCATTCATTGTTTCAAAGCTAGCACGAGAGCATTTCTCTGAAATCTCTCACTCTTTCAAGGGGTTCAACTGATTAGTTCAGGCCCACCAGGATACTATCTCTTTTTGTTAAATCAGAGTCACCTAATTAGAGATCTTAACTACATATGCAAAATTTATTTTTCATGTGACATAATTAGGAGTGTTATAGCCCATCATATTTACTGGTTGAGTTCACACTTGAAGGGGTGAGATAAAATAGGTATGTAGTTGAAAATCTTCAAGGTCATTTAAACATTATGCTTACTATAATAGGCTATAAAAAATATAGTCATTTCCTCAAGGCTATTTTTTTTTAAGATTTTATTTATTTATTTGACAGAGATCACAAGTAGGCAGAGAGGCAGGCAGAGAGAGAGGAGGAAGCAGGCTCCCCACTGAGCAGAGAGCCCGATGCGGGGCTCGATCCCAGGACCTTGGGATCATGACCTGAGCCGAAGGCAGAGGCTTTAACCCACTGAGCCACCCAGGCGCCCCAAGGCTATTTTAAATTTAATGCATGTAGGCAGGGGAAAAAACTCATATGTCTTATTTTCAGGTAGTTCAAATTCCAATATTGTCAATAAGAATCTATGGGGTATGTAATTCTGGATTAAGAGAGAGAGCTGAGAGTATATAGATGGCATAATGTGGAAGAACTTAGAGCATCTTGTATTTAATCAATATATATATGGATGGGAAAGACCAAGGGGGAAAGAAATAATAAAAGTCTAAACTAGTAGTTGTATTTCAATATTTGAAAGAAAAATTAGGCAGATATGATATAGCTATAATAAGGATTAACAGTATATTTTTAAAGATTTTACTTATTTATTTGACAGAGAGAGATTACAAGTAGGCAGAGAGGCAGACAGAGAGGGGGAGGCAGGCCCCCCACTGAGCACAGAGCCTGATGTGGGCCTCATTGTGGGGCTCAACGTGGGGCTTGTTGTGGGGCTTGTTGTGGGGCTCGTTGTGGGGCTCAATGTGGGGCTCGATCCCAGGACCCTGGGATCATGACCTGAGCTGAAGGCAGAGGCCACTGAGCCACCCAGGTGCCCCAAGGATTAACAGTATTTTAAAAGCACTGTTAACTCTGTGTGTGTTAACGAATGCCAAACAGGAGTTTCTAAAGAAAGGAAAGGAGGAAAAACCTGTTTTAGATGGACCTTGCTGCAAGACACAAAATTATTTACAGACAGTGTGTTTAGAGAACAGTAGAGTAGGGACACAGGGCATAATAAAGGGTGGCAGATTATTAGTGTATATTGTGGTCAGATTGGTCAGATTATGAAGGATCTCTATATCATTATTCACAAATTACGTATTTTCATGTAGGTGGTAGCTTTAAACCTCTTGAAATTTTTTCTTTAAGCTTCCAAAATTTTTTCAAGTAAGATCTCATGGAACTTGGAGTAGATCAAAGCCAGGTTGCACTAATGTTTAGGGGCTCTTAGTGTCTCACTGGGGGAATTTATTTCTTATCTCAAAGATAAGAAAAGATAGACAAAACAAAGTTTATGTCTGGATGCACGGATTAACCAAGTTCCTATCTACTAAGTACATACAATTGTTAATAGTCTGGAGACAAATACAATGAAACAAAGTTACTGTAGTAGGTTTTCTGTTGAGGGGGCTGCTTAGTTCTTAACACTCCTCTGCCCAGTCTCTTCTGTTAATTGCATCTGGTACTGAGGGTAAGCTTCCAGAGACTCTGCCTGCTTTGTGTGGCCTTTCCCATCTGGCAGAGAACATTTGATCTAAGAGTAGAAAACCAACTTCAAATAAGACAATAGGATTCTTTTTTCCAGCATTTTAAACCATGAACAAAGAGAGATTGAAAATCCTTGAGAGTTCTTGAGAGTTCCTGGCAGCCTCCTAGAGGAAAAGTGGACAGACTAAGACTTTTAGACCAATCCAGCCTACTGCCTGTTTTTGGGTTTTTGCATTTTTTAAATGGTTGGAGAAGAAAGTCAAAAGAAGAATAATATTTCATGGCACATGAAAATTCTGTGATATTCACATTTCAGTGTGTGTACATAAAGCTTTATTGGAGGCTAGCCATGTTCCTTCATTTGTGCCCTGTATGTGATTGGCTGCTTTTGCACTACAATGGGAGCACTGAGTAATACAACAGGGACTTGTATGGCCCCACAAAGCCTAAAATGTTTTCTGTCTGTCTTTTTATGGTTAAAAAAAAAAAAAAAGAAAGAAAGAAAAACATTAAAAATATAAAAAAAAAGTGTGTTTGTCTCTGCTCTAGTCTGGAGGAAAAGACTATGAGTATTTAAGGCTGGCCTCTGGCCTGTGTGGCTCAATCCCTTTGTCAGTCTTGTTTGCACAATGGTTCTTTTGATGACATAAAAACTATTTCTGTGTCTTGCCATTAAGGTTCCTGTTTGTTTGAGCTCACAGAGACAGCTTTCACTGCTCGCAACCAAAAGAACATTAACTAATATAATTATCTAATGACTTAGTCCAAGAAATCCATTAGCTTTGCGTAATTATAGAGCTGGGTTGACCATTTCAAGTAAATTTACCAGTAAATTAGTGGAAACAAACAAGCAAAATATTCATTTTAAAAAATATCCAACACAGTGAAAAATTGCTTCAATTTATTTTAAATGGACAGCTAAAATTGTTAATGGAATTTATATTGTATGAATGGGTTGCTGTGAATTTTGAAATTATTGCTGTTTTCAGAAAATCAGTGATTTCTGGGGATCAGGGTTTATATGGAAAGCCTATGATTCCTAATATGACTTCTGTAAGAATCACACGGCTAAACAGGTGGATACAATATGTAATGCTGTCCTTTGAGCTATGCTGGAGGGAAAAGCTGCTTTTTCAGTTTTGCTTGACTTTGAGCATGAAACTTAGTCATTCTTCAGATCACCCTACTTGACATCCTTTTTTCTTATCTTTTTAAATTCTGACTTCATTTTTCCACAACATGTGGCCAGTGGGCTCTTCTCAGCCGGTACATACTCACCCAATTAGGCACACACCTGCCAGATGCAAGCTCCTCCTCCTGTCTGCTTTTTGCTTTCATTATGAGAAGATTATTCTTCTTCTTTATTTTGTACAAGTGCAATTTCAGGAACAAATTACTTCATCTTTTTTTTTTTTTTAATTTTTAGATATTACTTTATTTATTTATTTTAGAGAGCGAGAGTGCACACAAGCAGGAGAAGGGGCAAAGGAAGGGGGATGAGTGGACCCTTTGCTGCCCCTGAGCCCAAGGCAGAGCTCAATCCCAAGTCCCTGAGACCATGAGCTGAGGCAAAATCAAGAGTCTGAGGCTCAACAGACTGAATCACCCAGGCACCCCATTACTTCACTTTTTCACTTGCTGCTTTTTCTCACTAAACTTATCACAAGAGTAAAACCTATTACAAAGTATCTATGTAATTGTTTATTTTCCCCTGTAAATCAACCATGTTCTAATTTTGTTTCTCAATACAAACAGCATCAACGATGTACGACGATATAATAACCCTATCCATGGTACATTTGCTAGCACCAGAGATTCCCTTCCTCGTTCTAACACAATCAGTTTTCCAATTCCCAACCATGAGTCAAATATGTCTTCCACTTCTCCACTTTTTCTTCTTCTAAGGACAGAATAAGGGACACACAAAACATGGTTTCCAAAGGTACTAGTGAATAAGGAATACAAGAGCACCAGTGGGTACTTTACAGAATCCTAAAATCCTAAAACTGCATTAAGTCTCAGAAAAAGTCATATAGGTATTTGGATGGATTTCTCTCATAATCTGATTATTATGGATCCAAGACCCAAAAATATAAACTAAACTGTTTATTTGAGGTGTGCAATTGCTCAAAGTAAGATGGTATTTCCACTTTTCCTCAATAGGAGTGGGGCCAGCCCTCCTGATCTCTGGCAAAACCAGGACAATGATTAAAAACAGCAAGCTGTCAAGAGTGTTCCTATCCTAGAATCCTCTATCCAAAAAGAAGAATGCCAGTGTTGGACTTTTTCCAGCTTACAATGCTGGGTTTTCTAATGAGCAATGATGCTAAACAACTTAATATAGCAAATGTTTCCATATAAATGCAGAACTACATAGTTTATTACCTGGCCAAACTGACCAGAAGCCAAGATTGTAATACACAAGAATTCTGACATATAACAGTTTGGATTTACATAAATAGAATTTTAAGCTCCACTTTTAAATGTTTATTTGTCTTATCCGATCTAGCTTCACACTTAGAATCATCCTTGGGTGGCCTAAGGTTATTAACCTGGAGTTATGTTAGGTCTGTTCTTCCTTTTTTTACTAAATCCTTTTAATATAAAAACTGGATTTTTTTTTCCTTCCCAGTTTCTCTTGCTAATGGCAGTTGGTACTAAGACTTTTGGTTTGACCAGATTGACTAGATTAATTTTAGGCATGTCCATTCATTTTAAAAGTGCCATGAGACTGTTTTTTAAATTTTTCGCTATTACTTTCAATATCAGGGCTTTAGTTTTATTGAATGGGGTATGAAATATTGGACCAGAGAGAACTGTCCAGATTATAAATAAAGAACCTATGAAGGCCTTTTTCTCAACTCCTTTTGCCGTAGGACTGTATCTCTCCTCTAGGTGATTCTGACAAGAACTCCACAAAACATTGCTTTAGGATTCTCATTGTTTGTATACCTGAAGAAGCAAATTATTAACCAGTCTTTCTCAGCTCCATGTCTAAAGTTGATCTCATCCTCAACATATGATCTTGTCTTTCACTTAACTAAAATGTCCAAGAGTTATGAGTTCTATTCCCTATCAACCCTGTTCTTTCCCTACGTTTTATGTCCCCTCACTTCTCCAATCTCCATTCTACAGGTGAGGCTGATGTACCACTCCTTTTAACCCTAAGCAAAATTTCTATTTTGTCTTTGACTCTACTGAGTCTCTTTGTGTAGTAGCTTATTGTCTTGTAAAAACACCCACTATTAGGCTCAAATCCCATCTCTTCACAAATGTCATTGCTTCAGGGTCTATAGTGCAATATATCTCTGAGCTAGACCCTTGAACTATCTTTCCACCATAATATGTTGCTTTTCATGTTCAACAAATGTTCAGCCAGTGCCTAACTACCAGATATTCGATTGGATCAAAAGGCATCATTGATTGTAACATGCACTAATATGTACATTCCACTAAGAAGTTAGAAAAAAACAGAAACTATGACATGTCATTGATTATAAGACATTCTAATTTCAGAGATGTTAAATTATTAAAAATGTGCATTGTAAAATTGATGAAATACATATGTTTTGCACTGAGGTGTACCAAAGATACAGAAATGACTAAGATCATGTCACAACTCTCTAAGGGCTCATGGACCTGTACTCTTATGACATTATGTTCTCTCAACAAATGAGGAAAATGTTAAAAACTGAGAAATGGTATTTTGCTGCACAAATATAGCTAATTTCTGATTGTGTGTTTGCACCATATGAGTTTTACTTAGCAGTTTTTGATCAGTTGTTCCAAACTCTTCAGAACAATTTTTGTCTGTGGTTGTTGATTACAAAAATCCTAAAAATCCTAAAAATCCTAAATCCTAAATCAGATTTGTACAGTACTATTACAGCGGATAATCTGACTTCATGTGTAAACCGGTTGCGATATTCACTTAAGCAAATATAATTAGGAAATTAAATATGCTAACAAACAAATTTTAAAGGCATTCTAGTCCCATGCATCAATATCAGTGAGGACTTTGTCTCCTCTTCATTACTCAAGGATAATAGGAGACTTGTGTGTTGGAGTTAGCTGATGGTAAGTTTTGTAATTGTAGAACCAGTGGCAGGTTTCAGTTTGGAAAAGATGCAAATTATTTCACATGCTGGAAGAAATCTTCAGCGTCCATTGTACCCTACAATGACACTGACTATAGCTTCAGTTGAAAAGAAAATGTTAATGTAGTTGTAATGATTAATCTCACTTCAATTCCCGAGTGAAAAAAGAATCAGAAATTTCTATTTCTTCTACCATTTTCCCCACCATCATAGACACAGACACAGAAAATAAACTGTGTCTTTCTATTGTACAATTCAGTTGAAATTGGATTGGTCACAGACCGGTTGTGCTTCTATTAATCCTTTTCCTGATACTTGTAAGTACATGAATCCTTTTTGATAACTGCAATTTGTGACAATCCAGGGCTAAAGCAGATAATTTACTGAGAAGTAGGGAATGGATACCCATGAGTAAAGTCATGAAATCAAAGAAGGAGATTAGCAGTGGCTGAGATATCCCCTCTAGAATCTCCTTCATTTCCTTCGACCCGAGGTGAAACTGAGAAGAGTTTTGAAACTAGTTTAGATAGAGTAAAGGATGTGTATGAAACAGGAATAAGCTAAATATTATGTATTTCTCTTATATTTGAGCAAGTCATAGCTAAGAAAGGTGAGGATCAATTTAAAACTTAAATTTGAATATAGAATATTTCAAAATAAATCTAACATATCTTGTAAACCTACCTACTCTTTATAATGTGAGCCTATTTCTCAATGAATCTCCTTGGCAGATGAGTATGTTCAAGAGGGTGATCTATTTGTTTTTCTGTATCTGTGTTTAAGTATATAGTTGAACAAGGTTCAGTTTTTAGCTCCATTGATAATAATTCATCAGTTATTAGCAAACGTGAATGTGATGAAATCATTATAATTTTATTATTTTGCAAATTTGTCACTAATAGAATTCATGAAGTCAAGATAATTTATCAAATTATGACTTTTAAATCAAAGGGCCTCTTAAATAGCATTAGATTTTTATTCCAACTTTAATGTTGCATTTACTTTACTTAGCTTTTAAACTATGGGATGTTTTTTATTTTTCATTACTATTAAAATACAAATCTATTTAAATTTTTTGGCATTAGACAAAGTAATGGATATTGTTTCTGATTTTTTAATAAGATGTTATTTATTTATGTATTTATTTATTTAAAAGAGAGAGAGAGAGAACACAAGCAAGAGCATGGATAGAGGCAGAAGTAGATTCCCCTGCTGAGTCAGGAGCCTGATACTAAGCTTGATCCCAGGACTCTGGGATCATGACCGGAGCCAAAAGCAGACACTTAACTGACTGAGCACCCAGGGGACCCCTGTTTCTGATCTTTTGTAGTAAACTCTATTTAATACTTTTACTTTTTCTTACTACCAGTATATTTAGGGCAGTATCTGCAAGTCTCTTCCTAAGTCTGCATAAACTCAGAGAAACCATGCACACTTAACTATAAGCTAGAAACCTATTTTCAGAGGAGACTTAAGGAACAATTAGCCAATAGTCCTTAAAGAAATATATATATGTATATATATGTATATGTATACTATATATATGCATATATACGTATACATATACATATATATATCAGCATTTCTTTCATCACTCAGCTTAGTTTTCCTTGTAAGGGGGCAAGAGGTATGTAAGTAAGTAACCTAAGGGGTCTTATTTGCATCTCATCTTTTTTTATGTAAAAGTGATCACATTCAATTCCTCTAAAAGGAGTTGCAGAAACAGAAAAATTACATTTATGCAAAAAAATCTACTCAGTTTGCTTTTGGGTGAGGGTGCTTGAAGGACCTAAGACCCAAATTGAATGTATACCCTTGAAAAGACCCTCTCTGTTATAGATGATCAGGTCCAGAAGGAAATAACATTGTTCTTACCTGAAGCTTTTGTTGTTTCTACTGAAATCATTTTTTTAAAATTTCTAATTCTGTGTTTACAACCATATTATGCAGTATTTTTATTATAAGCCACTTCAATATTTTTAAAATAAAGATTAAATAACAAAATGAAATATACTCCCTTAACCCAGTACTTTTTAAAAACGTTGCTGTTGTAGTATCTCTGTAAGCAAAGTAAATGCCTGCTTTAAATTAAAGGTGTAGTTTAAAGCTTCTGCTGGGAGTAAAGGCTGCCTCTGAACACTAGCTTTCATTTTAGAAAATGCAGAGGAAGCTTGCATTTTATCCCATGCCCTCTTAGAATTAATTTACTGTAAAATTAATGTTTCAGTTGTTTTATCTTTCAAGGAGACAGACGAGTGCATGCAGTCATTCTAGGCATCAAGTCCTAGCATGCCACCCGGAAACCATGATAGGACCACTGTGTGAGACACACTGTGTTAGGCACTCAGTAATGTAGGTAAAGAGAAAAAATAATTGGTGTTTAAAGCGATTACAGCCACAATGTACCTATAGCCTG
Source organism: Taxidea taxus jeffersonii (assembly GCA_003697995.1). Lineage (NCBI taxonomy): Eukaryota > Metazoa > Chordata > Mammalia > Carnivora > Mustelidae > Taxidea > Taxidea taxus. The sequence continues at coordinate 86,983 of RCUC01130647.1, forward strand.
ATGATTTTATTAACTATTTGCAAGTGACACTGTGATAGGTAGAAATACATTGAGTCATGCATAGTATATATTTTAATATTACTACTATGTTCAAAAATAAGGGGGATAGCTGAAGTCACACTGCATTCTAGGCTATATTTCATGGTTAAAGACAGAAAAGTCATCTAAAACAGCATTTTCTATCTTTATAACAATTTGTTTAGTATATCATTACATTTCTTTTGCCTCTTACTGGAAAAGCAACTCAGCTGAGTCATAAGTATCATTATTGTACATGAAAAATGCGGAGTAAGTGACAATACTTAGTTGATGTCTTTATTATACCATTGGCAAAATATACTGAGAATGAGAATACCACGAATTTTTTACCCAAAGAGGTTTGACTCATCGAGCATCTACTTTATCCCCCGTTGGTATATTAGGAAAGTTCACTAACTCTTCTGTGTCTCTATACAATCTGTCATTTGTGAAAAGTAGAAGTGGACAGGTTTGGAAAATATTGAAACACACTAATATCAATTTTCAAAAATTAATGTACTGAACTTCTATTTGTGGCTGTATGGCAGACTAGATATTCTGAATATTCTTTTCAGTGCAAAGCACCCATATGTTAGATCATCTAAAACAAACTTTTACATGTATTACTGAAATATTTTCTCAAAAATTGTTCTGATTCTCTATCTTTTCCATCTTAGAATCAAATTGCACATATATTTAATTTGATACTGTACCTAAGTCACTGACACACTTCCTATTTTTCAATCTCCTTACTCTCTGTTTGTTAGACTGGGGAACTTTACATCCATATGTCTTCAAGTTTCCCATTTTTCTGCTTCACCATATACCCAGTAAGTTCTTATTTTATGTTGATCATTTGAGTGATATATTTTAAGGTGTCCGGATTATGTTGTTTTGCTCTGAGAAGTGTTCAGGTCTGTTTCTGCTCGTGGTTAAGTTACTGGAAAAGCCTTTTGCTCCTCTCAGATGGATTTAATCCTTTGTTAGAGCAAGGCTGCAGTAGTGTGGGGCTCATTCCTAGAGAGTGGCCCTCACTCTAGGGTGTGCTCCTCCATCTTAGGCTTGTCTTTACTTGAGGATTTAATCTGGATGTACCTGGTGCTCCTTGAGAACTCCCCACTTCTACTGGGTCAGAACTCCAGTATCCCCTAGTAATGGATAACCTCTGGTATCATCAGCAAGTTCTAAACCCAGGTTAAGTGATAGCTGTAGGTCTTATGGAGTCTTTGCCTACACTTAAAAAGCACAGCCTTTAGTGAAGTCATTGTGGTGAATTTCCATGCAAAATCTTTTTCCCTAGGATATTGTCATTTTAGGGGGAACTGAGTGTAATTTCTAACTCCTTAGTTCAGCCTAGGCGCTTAACTCATTGCAGAAAAGCATCCCCATGCAAAGGGTTAAGATGATTCTCACGGGGCTCACATCTTGTGTTTGCCTTTGTGTGAAAATCAGAGTCCTAATGCTGCCTGCTGTTCTTTGCCCAACAGCAGTTGCCTCAAATATTTTGTTTTTTGTTGTTGTTATTTTTGTTTGTTTGTTTTTCCTGGAAAAGTAAGTCTAGTACCAGTTGCTATGTCATGATTGGAAGCAGAGGACTTCTGCTGCTTATTTTTCTATCTGAAATCGTGTATTGGTTATATAGAATGACGTTTTGTGTAACTTTGCTCAGTGAAACTACTTTGGCATCATCAAAATTCTCAAATAAACCACCTCAGTCCAGATGAGTTTATATGTATGTTTTTTAATTAAACTAGCTGAGCATAATTTCTCATTACTGCTGTTTTTCAAATTTTGTTCATGTATATTCCTAATCTAACTGCTTATAAAAAAAAGAGAGCCCGAAGAACAGAATTATAGTATAATTGCTTATATGTGGAGGCTTAATGACTCTCTTCTAAATCGGTTCACTACAAATAAAATTTCTAGTTTAAAGAAAAATAAGGAGATGATTTTTGCTGCTTTGTTTTAGTCATGGCCCAACGAGAAGCCTTTTCTGCCTCAGGCAGGGAAAAAATGTTAATAGTTGGAAAAGGTCATTTAGTTTTCTTCATTAAGACCATGAAATCAAATTGGATCTCAATGGTTCCTTACTCGAAAATAATCAGTCTAAGGTGATCTTTATAAGATCATTTTAACGGACCTCTAGATCACTTCTGCTGAAAAATAGCATTGATTTGTGTGTGTGTGTGTGTGTGTGTGTGTGTATGACCAATTACATCAGTTTAAATAAATCCATTTAAAACACAAATATAGACACTTTGCTAATATTCAGGGGCATTTATAGGGTTTTTAATGTTTACTTTTTATGATTAAACAAAACCATTAAGAAACTGGGTGTGCCCATTAAAAATTTTTTTTTTAAGATTTTATTTATTTATTTGAAACAGAGAGATCACAAGTAGGCAGAGAGGCAGGCAGAGAGAGAGAGAAGCAGGTTCCCTACTGAGCAGAGAGCCTGATATGGGGCTTGATCTGAGGACCCTTAGACCATGATCTGAACTGAAGGCAGACGCATAACCCTCTGAGCCACCCAGGCACCCCTGCCACTTTAAATTTAATATTAACTCTGATTTGGCAAGTGTTATAAGTAGATATTTCATATCTTTGAAACTGAAGTTTTCTAAATCAAATTCAGGTAAGATTCTGATTATTGGAAGCAGATGTCATCTATTTAAACTGATTTATGTTACATTGTAAGAACAAATATTCTGAATCCAGGGGAGTCAGCTGGGGTTCAGTCAGAGAAACAGAGCCAATAGCAGTTATATATTTAAAAAGTTATTGCCTAGGATGGACTTGTGTGATTTTGAGAGCTGACTAGGGAAGCCTGAAATCCACAGGGCAGGCAGCCCGGAGGGTAGGCTAGATTGTTCAGATGTGAACTAAAACTTCCTTCCACTGGCCGAGTTTCTTCTTTTTCAGGGAAGCCCCAGCTCTGGTCTTAAAGCCTTGCAGCTGATTCAATGACCATCCTGATGACCATTACTTGATTTCGGCAATCTTCCTTATTTAAGGCAGCTGAGTACTTTTCTGATAGCTAGAAAATACCTTTATGACAATACCTAGGAAAGTATTTGATTGAATAACTGGGGGGCTGTAGCTGTTATCATCTGTATTTGTTCCTCCAAAATTCATGTTGAAAGCTAACATCCAAGATGAGGGTGTTAGAAGGTGGCGACCCGAGGGAGGAGTCAAGATGGCGGAGAAGTAGCAGGCTGAGATGACACCAGACAGCAGGAGATCAGCTAGATAGCCTATCAAACCATTCCGAACACCTATGAATCCAATAGGAGATCAAAGAGAAGAAAAACAACAATTCTAGAAACAGAAAATCGACCACTTTCTAAAAGGTAGGACCAGCAGAGAAGTGAATCCAACCCGACGGGAAGATAGACCCTAGGGGGAGGGGCCGGCTCCCGGCAAGCGGCGGAGCACAAAATCAGGACTTTTAAAAGTCTGCTCCACGGAGGGACATCGCTCCAGAGGCTAACCTGGGGTGAAGACCTCACGGGGACAACGTGGACTCAGGTCCCGCGGGGTCAGAGAAGGATCGGGGGTGTCTGAGTGTCGCAGAGCTCACAGGTATTAGAGCGGGGAAGTCGGCTGCGGAAACAGAGCCGAGATTTCCTAGTGGTCTGTGACATGGAACGGTGCTCTTTGGCACTGGCCGGTGCTCTGTGCGAGGGGTCCCCACAAGATCCGGGGAGACTCCGACCCAGGAGAGCTCAGGGATCTACGGGGTTCGGAGACTCCAGGTGGAACTCTGCCAGAGACAGAGATGCTTGGTCACAGGCTGGGTGAGCTCGGAGCACTCCCAGAAGCCAGTGAGACGGGACTGATGACGCACGATTTTCTCTGAGCGCGGTCCCTGTGCGCGCCCGGTCCCAGGGCGCAAACGGGGGCTGGGGAGACCGGAGGGATTAAACGCTTTTCTATGAAGGCGCACTGAAGACTGGGGCCCCTAGCTCTCGGCTCCTCCGAACCGGAGATTGGGAGGCCGCCATTGTCATTCCCGTCCTCCGGAACACTACGGAAAGCGTTCAGGGAACAAAAGCTCCCGAAAGCGAACCTGAGAGGATTACTTAGCCCGGCCCTTGTAAGGGTGGTGCAATTCCGCCTGGGGCAAAGACACCTGAGAATCACTACAACAGGCCCCTCCCCCAGAAGATCAAAGAAATCCAGCCAAGACCAAGTTCACTTAACAAGGAGAACAGCGGATCCTTATCTGGACAAAATGACAAGGCAGAAAAACTCACCACAAGAAAAAAGAGCAGGAGACAGGACCGAAGGCTAGGGACCTAAACAATACAGACATTGGTAATATGTCAGATCTGGAATTCAGGATGACAATTCTCAAGGTTCTAGCCGGGCTCGAAAAAGGCATGGAAGATATTAGAGAAACCCTTTCAGGAGAAATAAAAGCCCTTTCTGGAGAAATAAAAGAACTAAAGTCTAATCAAGTTGAAATAAAAAAAGCTATTAATGAGGTGCAATCAAAAATGGAGACTCTTACTGCTAGGATAAATGAGGCAGAAGACAGAATTAGTGATATAGAAGACCAAATGACAGAGAATAAAGAAGCTGAGCAAAAGAGAGACAAACAACTACTGGACCACGAGGGGAGAATTCGAGAGATAAGTGATGCCATAAGACGAAACAATATTAGAATAATTGGGATTCCAGAAGAAGAAGAAAGAGAAATAGGAGCAGAAGGTATACTGGAGAGGATTATTGTAGAGAATTTCCCTAATATAGCAAGGGGAACAAGCATCAAAATCCAGGAGGTGCAGAGAACACCCCTCAAAATCAAGAGGAAACGGCCCACACCCCGCCATCTAATAGTAAAATTTACAAGTCTTAGCGACAAAGAGAAAATCCTGAAAGCAGCACGGGACAAGAAGTCTGTAACGTACAATGGTAAAAATATTAGATTGGCAGCCGACTTATCCACAGAGACCTGGCAGGCCAGAAAGAACTGGCATGATATATTCAGAGCACTAAACGAGAAAAACATGCAGCCAAGAATACTTTATCCAGCTAGGTTATCATTGAAAATAGAAGGAGAGAT
>RCUC01130648.1:0-42103 GCA_003697995.1 Taxidea taxus jeffersonii
CCTATTTTTGTATCTTATACATTTATTTATTTTTATTTATTTACTTGGGAGAGAGCAAGAGCTAGAGAGAGCACAGAGGGAGAAGGTAAAGCACACTCCCAACTGAACAAGGAGTCAGACATGGCGTTCGATCCCAGAACCCCAAGATCATGACCTGATATGAAGGCAGACACTTAACCTGAGCCACCCAGGTGCTCTTTTAAGTTTAATTGGAAGCCAGTGCACAGTCCATACAATGGTTTTAGTGGGTGACTGTGTGCTACTAATGTCAATATATCTATAAGATTAATTACTGTATCCTATTCTGAGGACAACTTGTCAGGAGGCCACTTGTCCTGCAATAGGGAAGCAACATGGAGTTAAAAATCTCTGTATAATTAAGAAGATACACATGTTTAGCTATAAGAAGGTCGAAGTTTGCATATCCCCATGAAAGGAAGTCAGGTCTCATTTCTTTTGTTGCAAAGAAAAATTTCAAAGAATCACTCTGCAATGAAGAATCCTATGCCTAGGAATGCCTGGATGGCTCAGTCCATTAATCTGCTGCCTTTGGCTCAGGTCATGACCCCAGGGTCCTGGGATGAGTCCCGCATCAGGGGTCCTTGCTCAGTGGGGAGCCTGCTTCTCTCTCTGCCTCTGCCTGTCACTCTGCCTGCTTGTGCTCTCTCGCTCTCGCGCTCTCTCTCTCTGATAAATAAATAAAATCGTACAAAAAAAAGAAAAGAAAAGAAAAGAATCCTATGCTTAGGACCTGTAAGCACATCAAATAGTTTAAACGTTCTCCGTTGCCCTGAAGTATCCTCCTACAGTATTGAGCACCCAAATATTTTTTTGTCCTGTGCAGGAACACACATGAAGGAAGCATTTCCAGAGTTCAGGGGAGAATGAACTCTGTTCGCTTGGCAGGATCTCTTTGGAAGTGCTAAAGCAAGAAAAGGGAGTCCAAAGCTTTAGCCAACGGGATGTCAACTGAGTGGAGTATCTTCATCTGGACTCCATACCTCAGGGGTTCATGCTGCCATGTCTAAAACCCCATTCCCAGACCACTAACCTCACTCAATTCCAAAGCCACTTCTTGGCTACACTCATTTTTTAAGAGGGTCTTCAAGGTAAAGGATAGAGCTTGTGTGGGGGGTTTCAACCATAGATGCATTTAATCAAAATGATGCGGAAGAGAAAGGGAATTGGAAAACCCTGAAGTCCTGTTGATTCTCATTGCATTAACTCTAAACCTCACACAGCTCAGGAAAATCTGTATTTTCTTTCAAATAATGTGTAATCTTGGATTTGGTCTGCTGAGGTTATAAAAGAGTCAATGGTATTTTTACAGGGATTATGATTTTTTAACCCTTCTGCCATAGCTGAGCCTCAATAACTGGAATCTGTCTCTTTAAAATTCCCTCTTGCAAATTGAATGAGCTCTACTTTATTTCCTTTGAAACATACACATTGAGATTTTTACAAAGGTGGTGCTGATGCTGTCAAAGTGGACTTTATTTTTCTGAATTTTCTATGATTATTCGCTATTAGTATCTATGTAGTAATAACTATTGGCTCTGTAATTCACTCTATACAATGTAAACCTTAATCAGTTGGAACTAGGTTAGTTATAAGGTATCTCAACAGAAATGACTGCATCTCAAAGACAATAAAGTGTTGTGTACTACAGGTTATGTTCCACGTAACTGGTGGGTTCCAATGTCTCAGGTATTTTAGGAGGTGCTAGGTGAGACTATATAGTAAATCTACATAATAAATAATATCCTAAAGCAAAAAGATATTTATACTTATGCTTGGAAATTTTATTTAAATACATTACACAAGCTCAATCTCTCTTAAATGATGCCACAATTCAAAAGTGGCCTACCTTGAGCAGTATTTTATCTATTTTAATGGAGAGAATGTAAATTCTTAGCTACTTTAAAAAAAAAAAAACAAACAGAGAAGGAACTCATCAACATCAAAATACCAGCACTGCTGACAGGTAATCAGTCAATATCTGTTCGGTGAATGTATGACCTTTTTTTGCAAAGAACATTTCAAGAGCTAACAGCTGTCCGTTTTCTCTACTATCATACCATCTGCTCTCCTTAGAATTCTACTTTGGAAACAATACATGTTTTAAAATACAGTAGGAGCCAGGTTCATCACACTTGCCCGGCAGAACACCATAAGTGTCCCACCTATGCCTTAAAAAATGCAAATGAGCCTGTGGTTATAGAAATCAAATGCCTACAGAGGGAACCAAACCAAAAAAAGGCTAAAGAAGCACTGCTTACCAAATGGAAGAGAGAACTTTGTAATGTGTAAGATGAATATTCTGGGGAACGTAGGAATTACAATAGCAAGCAAGCATCCAAGAATTTAGAGTTAGCAGAATCAACAAAAAAAGAAAAAATATCATCCAAATTGCTCCAGATCCAAAGTCCATAAGTCTTATTACCGCACTTGAACATAGATTATTTATTATAGATTAAGTTGGCTTACTTTATTTTTTTTATTTTTTTAAGATTTTATTTATTTATTTGACAGAGATCACAAGTAGGCAGAGGCAGGCAGAGAGAGAGGAGGAAGCAGGCTCCCCGCTGAGCAGAGAGCCTGATGTGGGGCTCGATCCCAGGACCCTGAGATCATGACCTGAGCCGAAGGCAGAGGTATTAACCCACTGAGCCACAAGTTGGCTTACTTTATTAATTTGCCTATCGACAACTACAACCATTTTCTCCTGTTTTCCAGCTCCTTTTCTTCTAATTGGTTCACATGAGGAGACAAACAAAGTTACTCTTTACTCCTACAGTGCTGCTTAGAGATGAAGTGGATGCACAGTTCAGGGAAAACAGTTCACAATGAGCAGAAAACTTTCAGTTAGAATTTTATTTTCTTCAAGATGAAGAGCAAGTTTTCATACTAACACAAGGACAAACATGTCAAGCAGGGCTTGGCATTATCTATGCAAGCAAAACAAACGTTGAGCATAAAATACTTGTACCCAAGGGTCCCTAGCAATATTTATAAAGTCCAAAAAAGGGAAACAACCCAAATGAGTGTCAACTATAAATGGATAAATCAAGTGTGGTGCATCTATGCAATGGCATATTATTCAGCTGCAAAAAGGAGTAAACTCCTAATCCGTGCTACAATGTGGATAAACTTCAAAGACATCATGCCAAGTAAAAGCCGCCCATCACAGAAGACTTCATAGTATATGAATCTACTTATCTGAAATGTCCAATATAGCAAATCTATAAAGACAAAGTATGTTGGTGTGGAAAGGAGAGAATGGGAGTGGCTGCTACTGGGAGCTTTGGGGTGGGGAGAGGGCAGTCTCTTTGGTGGGGGAGGAGATGAAAATATTTTAGGTTAGATTGCAGTAATATTGGCACAATCCTGTGAATATACTAAAATACCTTGAATTGTATAATCTAAATGAGTGAACTGTATGGTATGTGAATTACATCTCAATAAAGCTGTTTTTTCAAAAAGCAGAGGGAGGTTCGAAAAATTATCTGGACTTAGATTTATTTGGAAGCACAATTATTTAATTTTTGCACCCAAATTAAATACTCTAGAAAGTTGCTATCAGTGCTACTTTTTTGATAATGTAATTCTTACATTTTAAACTATTTTTAGGCTTTTTAACTTGAGAAAGTTATAAAGGACAGCATCGTTTTTAAAAAAAGTTATGTCAAAGGTGGAAAATCTAAAGTGATATAATCATTACAAGTGGCATTACTATTTTTATCTTAATCTTTTGTTCTCCATTCCTTTGTTGCCATTTTTCTGCCCTAATACTACAATAATTTGATTTACCCAAATAAAGCTTTGTTTTCACGCTTATCAGCTTTGACCTGAAGCTAATCAGTTACCTTGGGTGTTGTCAAAAAATGACTTCTTTTCAGGTTAATAATAATAAAACAACATTGTTGTGCTCTGTCACCCACCAAATACTCTGGTCTGAGAATCAAAAATTCGATTAGTAAAAAAAAAAAAAATTCGATTAGTTAGGGTGCCTGGGTGGCACAGTGGGTTAAAGCCTCTGCCTTCGGCTCAGGTCATGATCCCTGGGATTGAGTCCCACATTGGGCTCTCTGCTCAGTGGGGAGCCTGCTTCCCTTCCCCTCTCTGCCTGTCTCTCTGCCTACTTGTGATCTCCGTCAAATAAATAAATAAAATCTTTTTAAAAAATTCTATTAGTTAACTGAGCTTTCACACTTTAACTATGAAATAAATTCCATAATGGACAACTCAGAAATTTAATTTGGGAATCCTGAGAAACTCCCTCCTGCCCCAGTCCCTCCCCCTTGCTCTCTGAAAGGTTCAAGAAACAGCAATAACATTGACATTTACCTCTAATGTGTGGAGTTTTCATATGTTTTCCTTGGTATTCTCTTTAAAAATCATGCTAGCTTTCCTAGAACCCAGAAGATGCTGTCTTTAAGTTACAATTTTCATATGCAGATATTTTCTGCCATTTCTTTTTGGCAGAAAAAGAAACTTTATAGACAAGAAATATCTCATGTAACAAAAATTGTATGTCACACTTGGCTCCACGAAGAGCTCCAAATCTGAAATATGGCAAATTTTTCCCACAGGAAGATGTTACTAACTCTTAGCATTATATGTACCTTATCTTCAACCACTGTTTAAACTCCATCTCTGACTGAAAATCAGGCAAGCTCTTCAGAAGTGATTTACAAAATGGGGAAACTCGACTTCACAGAGCCCAGAAGTCCATGACCATAAGAGTGATACCACAGTAGAAAAACGTAGAGTCATGGATCTTGACTGAAAATTACACCTTGAGCCAGCTGAGCTCATCTCAAGATGTCCTAGGTGACAGGGAAGTTGGCTATCAACCAAACTGAGTTCTGTTAGCATTTAGAGCTCTGGTCAGCAGCACAAAGGCAGGGCCAAAGCAGAAAGCAACTCCAGAACTAAATCTTCCCTTTTGAAAGATAATTTTCAGGCGAATTTTCAAATAAAAGAACCTGAAAGTATCCACTATCTCTCTAACAAATTTTAATGTTTAGAAATATAAAAAACAGCATATGCTTTCTTTTCAGCATTTTATAATGCTTAAGAGCTTTGCCCAATAATCATATTCATGCCAAATAATTTGTAAAGAGTAAAATTTGAAAAGGATGGGATAGACAAAATTGCATAAGAAAATTCTTTAAGGCAAACCATGAGAAACTCTGTAATATAGAGAACAAACTGAGGATTGCTGGAGGGGTGGTGGATGGGGGGATGGGGTGACAGGGTGACGGGCATAGAGAGGAGCACTTGATGGAATAAGCACTGGGTGTTATATGCAAACCATGAATCATTAAATCCTACCCCTGAAAGTAATACTACGTTATATGTGAACTAACTTGAATTTCAATAAAATTTTGGAAAAAAAATTATTTAACAGTCAAAAATGTTCTATTACTGGACTAATTGGTTTTGCTTTTGTGAAAAGAAATGTTCTAATATATTTTATTTGTACAAATAAAACCCATTAAACCTCCTTACAAACGCTTAGGAAAACAAAGTTGTCTTCCCTTCCATTTACCGTTTCTCTCAACATCTTCGCCATCTACATTCATATAATACGGATTCTTTATGAGGGACTCATCTTACATATGAAATGTAAGTAATATCTGCAGATAAGTCCATTGCAAAATTATGTTACCTGTTCAACCTTGCTAGTTTACCTAATTCACCCGAATAAAACTTTGTTGCTTTCTTCAGATTTTTTTTTTATTATTTCTTACTTTAGTAGTGGTTTTGGAAGCAAATGGAATAATTGGGTTTTACTGTGGGTATTTTACGTTTTGCTTGAAGGCCCGCTAGATCCTTATTACAAAAGCTACCTGCGGACCAATCTCGGCCTCGGGTTGTCTCACCGAGGCCTGTGCACGCAGTAGAGGAGGGCAGAGCCGGGCAAGCAACGTGTACAATAGCAATCATCGGGGCTATTAGAGTGGTTCCAAATCGTCCAGCTCGGCGCTCAGGATTCACAGTAATTCCCGGTGTTAGGGCTCGCTAAGCGACAAGTTGATGAGGCAGAAGCTGGGCAGGAAAATGACCCAGGAAGCAGAGTGTTGGTTTTACACCCGCTGGTATCTGTTACAAGTGAATTTCCTCTGGCGCCAGCAGGTATTTTGAGCAGCCATCCAGAGGGATCCCAGAGGGAAGGATGGAAGTAGGGAAGATGGAGCTCTAAGTTTGGGGATCAAAGCTTTAAAGGTCCCAGAGGAAATCGGTAAGATCCCATGGATTGGCCCAAAGGCTTCAAGAGGGACGCAGAAGATTATTTCGAATTTCCGAGGCTTAGGACAGACCGCAGGGCAAGGGGGTGGAAAAGTAGGAAACAAACAATAGCCCAGAGGAGACATCTTCCCACCAACACAAGGCGGTCAAATTCCAGACACGGACACAAAAAAAGACGAGAGAGGCTTTTCCCTCTAGGAGCCCGAGGACAAGGCCAGCCGGCGGATCGCACCGGCGTGCTGGGCTGCCACCCCGCGCAGTGGCCGGAGACGCAGGCTGAGGCTCCCAGGCAGGGGCGCGGCGGTGCGCGCGGAGGCCGGAGTGAGGCTACCCCGGAGGTCTGGGAGGCACAGCCAATAAAAGCGCGGCTGCCCACCCCCCCGACGCGCTCAGTAAAAGTGACTGCGATTTATTTGGATTAGTCACTATAAAGGTCTAAGGAGACAGCTATTTATCGGATGCGGGACCTTGACAAATTAACTGGGCTGTGCAACGGAGGACAGTCCCTCTGACCCCGGGCGGTCCTGGGGCGGAAAGGAAGATCCTCCCAACCGCTCCCAACCCAAAGGGGGCAAGCAGGGCCTCGCAGAGGCGCGTCTTCACCTGCAGACGCGCTGCCGGGGCCCCTGGCAGCCCAAGTGCCCTCTCTCTGCTCAGGCTCCGGAGTTCCGGCTGCTGCCTGCAGGCCAGCCCCAGGACATTCCCGCTCACTCTCCAGTCGCACCTTCCCCCAGGTTCCGGGAAGGTCACCAAATCTGAGATCTGGTGGGGCTGCCCTGCAGGTGACCCAGTCCTGAGCCCACACTGCAAGGCCCGTCTTGGTGAAATTCCTTTGGTCTGGCAGCATCCGTCCAGGCCGTGTATCTGTGAGGTCGTTTAGAAATCTTTAGGGTTTTGTTGTTGTTTTTGTTGTTTTAAGAGCACTGACAAATTTGAACCTGAAATTTAATTCCACTTAATATGGAATAGGACAGTGTAACTGTGGTTCTTAATTGAAGATAAGTTAGATCCTGGCGTCACAAACTCTACCCACAATTATTGCCTTTACAGCTCCTACACCTAACAAGAAAAGAACAAAGCGCCCGTCAAGTTCATTCTTGACTTTCCGAACTTAATGCATTTCTTGGGATTTATTTGTCATTAATACGTGAAGAGCCACATTGAAGTCCTCTAAAGAACAAAGACGTCTGTACAAAATACCGACCAACAAAGATAAATAGGTAAATTTCTAACTCGCAATTCAATCAAAAGGAATTATTTTTCAATAGTATATGCTTTTAATGTAATTTATTGTTGCTTCATCTTTAAGGCCAACGTTACATTATCAGGTAATGTGAGGATGTTAAGGCTAGACACCTAAAATACGTCATTCTGAACAGGAACTGGGACTGTTGATAACAAGTAAACCTAATCACTTTGCTTTCAGGATCTGAAACAGCACTTTTTGGATAATCTCTAAAAAATTCTGCATCAAGAGGTGATGGTGATGTTCATTTCTTTCCTTGTTTGCCTTTATGTTGGTCAAAGACCTAAGGCTGGGAAGATAATTTGAATACATTCTTTCTTATTCAGTAAAAGAAATCGGATCCCTTCAGTTAAAAAGATGAAAGTTCCGTGTGTCCAGAAAATGAGGGTTTTAGCTCTTTTGATGGAGACTATTTGAACCTGAAAATTTTGTGTAGCTATTTATCTTGCTAAAAGTCAGGGCGAGATAAAGTGTAATCTGGCTCTGATTTCTGCTGGAAAGAAAACATTGAAATGACTGCTCATTTATCACTGCTCACCCCTCCCCCCTCTTCCACCTTGGTTTAATTGACAATGTAACACCGAGCTGTTTGTGTCTTCCCTAGATGGCTGGAAATGAAACCAACCTCTGTGAAGGGAGAGTTTATTATGTAAAGAAATCATAAGGAAAAAGATATAGGAAGCAGTTGTAAAAACTTTACCATCATCAAGAATACTGGAGAATCATCTGAATTCTGTGATGACTCACCAAGTTTTTCTTCTTGCCTGAGTGTTTGGTGAATTTTCATAGGTAGGTTTCCTGATTAACAGCAGTTACTCAAGAGCTCATCAGTTAAGAAACTATTTGTAAAACTATTCCTAAACTGATTGCAAGAATACCTACTCTAGTGATTATAGAAATCAAAATGATCATTTCAGCCAAAGAAAACTCAGCATTTCCAGACTAAATAAATGCCTAAAATTGTACCAAAAAACTCAGTAGCCCTAGTAACCATTTCTATAATATTAAAATAATAATAGGATACCTTTTCCAATGGTTTAACTAGTCAAGATTTCTTAACATAGTAATTCCCAACTTTAACAAGAATCCGGTGAGACATCTGCTTCCAACTACTGCTTGAAAATATATAAATTAGAGCAATCTAAGAATGTTCAAAATTATTATTTAGAAGATTTTAAAATTCATATGCCCTTCAGCCTAGCAATTCTATTTCTGAGAATTTATTCATTAGAAATAATTAGGGATGTACACAAAGATTTTACTTAAGGAATCTTCACAGTAACAAAAAACTGGAAACAAATACATATGACATAAAAGTGAGTTTGTCATTCAATTATGTCATAGAAGAACATTTAAAGATACCCAAAGATATTTATAATATGCAAGATAACAAAAGAGATTATTACAAAATCAAATTCCATTTTTGTGAAAAATATATACATAGAAAAGATTTTAATAAGATATATATGAAAGTGATTTATCATAGGATAGTGGAAGATGAGTTTTTGTTCAAAAGTTTTATATGATGGAAAATAAGTCTTTTCTTTTGTGTCTTCTATCCATGGTGCTATCTGAGTTGTTGGCTTTTTACATATTGGTTTGAAAAGTTCTTAATAGATTAAGGACATGGATCCTCAATCTATCATATATTTCCAAATATTGTTTTCTATCTGAAATCTGTCTTTTGATTTTAAAATGTGTATGAAGCACATTTATTACTGTTTCCTTTCAGGACTTTCAGGTTTTGTCTTTGTGTGGAATGCCCCCTCCCCATACACACACGCACACACGCACATACGCACAAACACACACACACACTAAAATTATACATTTTTAAAAGTTCTTCACTTTTCTTCTAATAGTTTTATAGTTTTAATTTTTTTTAATTTTTAAGTTTTTTTTTTAAGATTTTATTTATTTATTTGACAGAGAGAGGAAGACAGGGAAAGAGGGAATACAAGCAGGGGGAGTGGAAGAGGGAGAAGCAGGCTTCCTGCTGAGAGCCTGATGGAGGTGGGGAGGGACCCTAGGATCTTGATCTGAACCTAAGGCAGAGACTTAACCACTGAGCCACCTAGGTGCCCCAACTTTTAAATCTTTAGACTATTTAGAATGTATTTGGGTTCAAGCAGTGAAGTAAGGATACAGCTTATTTGTATGAAGAAATATATTTTTCTATTGATTTGAAATGCCACCTCTTTTCAGAAACTAAATTTTCATTCATATTTGGATTTCTGGGTGCTTTATATCATTTAAGTAATGTATGTGTTTACTTAGGTGTCAATGAACAATTATTTAAATTATCATATTTATAATATATTTTTATATAGGGATAATTCCTCTTTTATTATTTATCACTAATCTTTTTTGGCACTAGAAGATTTACCTTATTTAGTTTCAAAAAATCTTCAGTATATTTGTATTGATGTTACAATAAATTTATTTTTATAGGGAAAATTTATAGTTTCAAAATAACCGAGTCTTCACAACAAGAACAATGTATGTTTTTATACTGGATTTTTCCCCAGTTTATTAAAATGTTTTTCAGACATTTCAGACATTCCTGCCCAGAAGGAATTATATTCAACTGATTAGGAGTATAGGTTCTCAAGTTTAAAAGATCTTAAGTAAGTAAACATTCTGTGCTCACATTTTCTCACAAGTAAAAGAGAAATAATAATAACACTTGCCTCAGAGAGTTGAAATAAGAGTTAGTGAGATTCAGAGCACTTAAAACAACATCTGGCAATAGTAAGTGCTCAATAAATAATTCCTATTTTGAGGTATTACACATAGCTTTTTGAGTTTTTCCTAAGTATTTAATCCTTTGTTGTAAATGGAACCTTTCCTTCCTTTTTATTTTCTAGCAGGCTGTTAAATTGTATTAAGAAAATTGTTGGGTTGTCTTGTTGGCTTGGGCCATTGAGCATGAGACTCTTGGTTTTGGCTCAGGTCATGATCTCATGGGTTCTGGGATGGAGCCCCACACCCACATGCATCTGGGCGCCCTGCTTGGCAGGGAGTCGGCTTGGTGATTCTCTCTTTCTGTCCCTCCCCCACACCCTGCACTCAAGCTCACTCTCTCTCTCAAATGAATACATATTTTTAAAAAAGAAAATTATTAATTTTGTGCATCAATTTGCAAACTGCCATCTTTATTGGTTCTTTTATTTTTTTTCTATAGCTTTTCGATTGGTTCTCTTCAATTACCCAGGTATATAACTTTATCACCTGAAAACAATTATAAATGGTCCTTTTCCTGTGCAGTTTAACTAACTCATTTCTTCCTGTTGTTTAATTGTCTTGGCTAAGACTTCTAGAACCATAATAAATAATAATAGAAATAGTAGAAATGTTTTTGCCCTCAACTTCAATGATAATGTGTCTAGTGCTTCACCATACGTTTTTGCCACATTTTAGAAATTTCTACTTAATTATGTCATAATAAGGTCTTTCTTTTTTAGTGCACAAGCGGGAGAGGGGGTGAAGGAGCCACAGAGGGAGAGGGAGAAAGAGAATGTCAAACAGGCTCACACCCACTCAGTATAGAGTCTGACCCAGGACTCAATACCAGGACCCTAAGATCATGACCTGAACTGATATCAAGAGTCAGACACTTAATCCGACTGAGCCACCCAGACACCTCATAATAACATGTTCTGAATGACTGTATGTTAAATTTTTTCAAATGTCTTTAGCATATATAGATATGCCTATGTGTTTTTTCCTGTGATGTATTAACAAAATGAGTACACTGATGGATTTTCTAGTATTAAACATAATTGTATTCATACATGTAGAAGTGTATGAGTACACTTGTATGTGTCATACTTGTCTGTTCATATCCTACTTAGTTCTTTTTAGTCAAATTTTGGTTAGGATTTTTGCAAAGATTTGCAGAAGAATGTACTTACATTCTTGGATAGGGTGAATGGCTGTTACAAGTTCAAGTACACTATCACTTTTAAAATCTGATACCAATATTACACTTGCTTTACAAAAATAATTTCAAAACTTTCTTTTTCTCTCTATCCTCTGAAACTATTCAAGTAATAATGGAGTTATGTATTCATTAGAGACTACAGAAATTATGATAAAACCATCAAGTCCTGTTGCTTTTGTGATGGGGAGTGTAGTGGAAAGTCTTATAATTTTTCAATTTATTTTAAGAATTATTAGATCTTGTCTCTTCTAGTTTGAGTTTTAATGTGTTGTATTTTTTACAAAGTCATCAGTGTGTTTTCCATAGTTGAACAAATTATTCTCTTTAAATTCTCTTTAAATTATTTTGATTCTCTAGTTACCAACGGTCATTTTCTCTTTCTCATTTCTAATTTAAAATTTATTTCAACATATAAGAAAAATACCTACACTTATATTGCTTAGCTCTCATTTATTGATCTAACGACAGCTTAGGGGGAAAAAAAATTTACAGTCCTTCTCGATTTCATGTTACTTATCTGCCCAAAGAACCTAATGAAAACAGCTTTGAGTTACTGAATTCTTTTTATGTGCCAGGCTCTCCAAAGCAGATTTTGCATGTATTATCCCTTTTAATCCTCACAATAGAAACTGTTTCCTCTACTTTCCAGATGGAGAAATTGAAGCCCAGAGGGATCAAATAAGTTTTCCAGTGACAAGGAACAGAGAAGCATGTTTCAAACATTGGCGGTCCGACTCCCAAACACATACTGTGAAGTCTTCTACTATACCACCTTCTTATCTACCACATTAGCTGTGCAAGTGAACTTAAAACACACCAGTACTAATATCATGGTTCAGAAAGTTCTCTAGAGAGATAATTTTTGTCTCCATAGCAGGTCACAGTAAATTTTCATGATATCAAGTCATAAGAAAAGGCATGAAAGACACTACTGCTTTGTACATATTTGAAACACCACATTGGTATATGTGCCACACTCAAATCTACCTCCCACCAAGAACTAGTATTGGTCCTAATATTGGTCTCTATTTATTTTATGTTATTTTATTTTTAAGATTTTTATTTTTTATTTATTTGACAGACAGAGATCACAAGCAGGCAGAGGCAGGCAAAGAGAGAGAGGAGGAAGCAGGATTCTGGCTGAGCAGAGAGCCTGATGTGGGGCTTGATCCCAGGACCTGGGATCATGACCTGAGCCAAAGGCATAGGCTTTAACCCACTGAGCCACCCAGGTGCCCTGGTCTCTATTTTAAAGGCAATGAAAAGCCAAGGGTTTGAAACAAAGAGCTGAATTGATTAGATTTGTGTACCCAAAGATCACTCTGCCTGTATCATGAAAATAGGTACAGACAGGCATGAAAGCATGTCAGGAGACCACTTGGAACAAATCCAGTTTGGCTATCAAGGTGAGCGGTGGCAGTAGCTTGGATACCAATGTTGACTGGGAAGATGGGAGAAATGGATAGATGCCATCAATTTTTAGGAGGTAGAATCAACAGAACTTGATGATGGATTATCCTATATGGAAGATGAGAGAGAAAGAGGTGTCAAGAACCAGTCCTGTGTTTCTGCATGCTGTTGATGCTGTTCCTGAGGAATGAGGCTTGCTTTCTCTGAATCCATGGCTTAGAAACAAAGGTACTCCGGGTACAAAAGTATCTCAGTTTTGAGACTTATGAAAGTATGAACCTAATAAGTTAATATACATATCTAATACAATCAATATAGGTATCTACACATATTGCTAAGACACCAAACTATGTCCTTGAAATACTTTGAGCAATTATAAAAAGATGACTCCCTAAGAATCCGTGTCAGAGAAAACATCATTTCATCTGACAAATAAAGGCATTCAAAAGTTTCTGTATGAAGAATATTATCAGAAACAGGTCATTAAGGGGGCACCTGGGTAGCTCAGTCAGTTAAGCATCTGCCTCTTGATTTTTGCTGAGATCATGATCTCAGGGTTGTGAGATCAAACCCCCTGTCAGGTTCTGCACTGAGTGTGGAGCCTGCTTAAGACTCTCTCTCTCCCTCTCCCCTTGTCCCTCCTCTGCTCATTTTCTCTCTCTCTAGAAAGAAAGAAAGAAAGGAGGCAGGAAGGAAGAGAGCAAGAGAAAGGAAGGAAGGAAGGAGGAAAGAAAGAGAAAGAAAGAAAGAAAGAAGAAAGGAAGGAAGAAAGAAAGAAAGAGGAAAAGAAAAGAAAGTGAATCATTGGGAAACAGTATGAGGCCGTGGAAAAAAATCAATCAAAAAAAATATGGGTTCGGGGCGCCTGGGTGGCTCAGTGGGCTAAAGCCTCTGCCTTCGGCTCAAGTCATGATCTCAGGGTCCTGGGATCGAGCCCCGCATCGGGCTCTCTGCTCAGCGGGGAGCCTGCTTTTCCCCCCTCTCTCTGCCTGCCTCTCTGCCTACTTGTGATGTCTGCCTGTCAAATAAATAAACAAAATCTTTCTTTTTTTTTTAAATTTTTTTTTTAAGATTTTATTTATTTATCAGTTAGAGAGAGAGAGGGCAAGCACAGGCAGACAGAGCGGCAGGCAGAGGCAGAGGGAGAAGCAGGCTCCCCACCGAGCAAGGAGCCCGATGTGGGACTCGATCCCAGGACGCTGGGATCATGACCTGAGCCGAAGGCAGCCGCTTAACCAACTGAGCCACCCAGGCGTCCCACAAAATCTTTCTTTAAAAAAATATGAGTTCTATCAACTTCTTCCTGCTGCTTGAATGAGTAAACTTAGCAAGAAAATCACTGTATTAGACTTATGTCTATAAAGAGAGACAATAATATCCACCTAGAAACAATATTGGAAGATTAATTGTGATGGCATATGTCAAGCATTCAGCCCACATGGTATAAATATTTCTCTGGGAATCAGAGATTTTCCAAATTACCACATTTGCTCTTAATAAATGAGTAATTCCTGAGAGCAAACCAGCCAGTCCTTCACACCCTGGTGCAAACTATTTACTGCCTGTTAAATAAAAAGTATATTTTTGGAAGCTAATATTGTTGAGATGAGTTTGTAATCTTATAATTTCTTAATATCTAATACAGAAAAGTTAATAAAATGAGTACAAAAACTTTTATTTATATGAAATTGCCAAATGCATTGAAGAAATGTAAAATATAATTTTGTCACAGTGAAATTTGGTCTTTTGAAAGGCACAGGACACAGATTTCTCAAATATATTCCTTTGCTTTTAACTACTTTAAATGTTATATGGCAGATAGGTGATCTTACATTTGTATAGCAAAGCTTAGTATTTCCCTCAAAATTATAATAATGATACAGACGTAATTCTGTTATAAAAAAAATCTTGAGAACTGCTCAAATACTTAAGTCATCTTGAGATTAGTGTTTTAGTCACTGTTTATTCAAATACATCAATTAATACCATGGGCTTTATTTTATTATATAGAGATTTTTGTGGTGAGTGGGTTTGCTCAGACACATAGGATTGGAACTGATAGCTTACAATTCACTAAAAGTTCACACTTCACACATTATAATGATTAGTTTCTCTAGAAACTTTAAGATTCACATCTAAATGATCAGAGAAATAATGTGTTTTACCTAGAGAAAATGGAAGAGAAAGGAACCTTCTTCACCTGGAGCATTCAAGAAACACAAAATGTAGTATGTCAAGTAAGAGTTAATACTTACTGAGACTTGGGATGTGTGTGTGTGTGTGTGTGTGTGTGTGTGTGTGTGTGTGTGAGATAACACTCCATCTTCATAACAATCCTATAAAGCTAAAAGGGATTGATCATGCCAAGATCTCCCAGAGCCATCAGAAGCAAAAGGCGGATGACCCATCCATCTGGCTCCAAACAAGACTGTGTTCTTCTATCCTCACAGGTACCCATTTCTCTCCAATGGTCAGTTCACTGGAAGAAAATAAGGGCCACAGGAAATTAAAGATCTCTTTTTGCTTAAGACCTATTCTGCAGTCAAACAAACTCATTTTTTTTTATTTGAAGCACAAATTTAAATTTATAAAATAATTTGTTGGAGTAATGTTTGAATTCCAAACGTGGGTGAAATGAAAGGAGAAAAAAGAAGCCCATCCAACAGTGGCATCTGCTGATTTGCAGTCTGCAAGTACAGCCCACTATCTCAAACCATGTACTGTGGCTAACTGAGCATGTTGAATTCCAACCTCATGAGTCAGATGGAGATGAAGATGCTCAAGAGGCAGGTGAGTGAGAAAGTCAACAGGGCCCTTGTCTGTTACCTGACATGTGGAAAGTCCTAATATACATTTGCTAAATGGTGAAAGGAGCCTGCGAGATGGACAATAGGCATGGGTTGTTAGGCATATTTAACATTATTTAATGTATTTAAGGAGAGTCCTGCTTGGGCAGGAACAATCCCTATTGTTTGTACTTTGACATTGTCAGTTTATTAAGTTTATTAATTTTATAGTATTATTAAAACAAACATGATTATACAATAATAAATAATAAACCTATATATAATAAATAAATGAAAAACCTATAAATTAACCAAAAATTTTCAGGGGCACCTGGGAGGCACAGTTGGTTAAGCATCCAACTCTTGCTTTCAGCTCAGGTCATGATCTCTGGGTTGTGAGATTGAGCCCTGTATTGGGCTCCTTGCTCACTGCAGAATATCTGCCTGAGATTCTCTCTCCTCCCTGTGCCCCTCATGGTTGTGCTCTCTCTCTTTCTCTCACTCTCTCTAGAGTAAGTAAATTAAAAAAAAAAAAAAAGACAGGGAACAAAAAATGTTGGCAAGAATGTGGAGAAAGGGGAACCCTTTTACACTGTTGGTGGGAAAGCAAGCTGGTGCAGCCACTCTGGAAAACAGCAAGGAGGTTTCTCAAGACGTTAAAAATAGAGCTACTCCACAACCCAGCAATAGCAGTATAGGATATACACCACAAAGATACAGATGTAGTGAAAAGAAGTTTCACATGCACACCAATGTTCATAGCAGCAATGTCCACAATAGCCTAACTGCCGAGGGAGCTGAGATATCCTTCAAAGGATGAATGAATTAAGAAGATGTGAGTTATATATATACAACAGAATATTACTCAGCCATCAGAAAGGATGGATAGCTACCATTTGCATCGATATGGATGGATCTGGAGGGGATTATGCTAAATGAAATAAGTCAACCAGAGAAAGAAAATTATCATATAGTTTCACTCATATGTGGAATATAAGGAATAGCATAGAGGACCACGGAGGAAGGGAGGGAAAACTGGTGGGAAGAAATCAGGGAAGGAAACAAACAATGAGAGATTCTCAACTCTGGGAAATAAACTGAGGGTTACAGAGGGGAGAGGGGTGAGAGGATGGGGTAACCAGCTAATGGGTATTAAGGACAGCACATGATGTGATGAGCCCTGGGTATTATATCAACTAATGAATCCTGAACACTACATCAGAATCTAATGATGTACTATATGTTGGTTAACTGAACATAAAAAAAAAAAAAAGCTAGCCAGGAGACTTAAGACAAAGAGAGGTATGTTAAGTTAGGCAGCTTTGAGTAAGTAGATAAGATGATTGTGAACATGTGTGTATATTGCCAGTACATTTACTGCTTCTAGCCATTAATCTTTCTGTTCTATTAATATCAGTTGAAAAATAAAATTTGTGTTTATAATTAGATGAAGAACTTTTAAATAAATGTTATGCTAAATAGTAGATTTTTAAATAGGGAAGAAATGAGAAGAGCAGCAGCAGAACCTTAGGGAGAACCCACATTTAGGTGATTTGTGTAAGGAGACACGGTGAAAATAAAACAGGTGATCAAAGATAATGTGAAGAGAGCATAAAGTATGTAGTAGATCGAGAAATTTTTAAGTATATATATGATCATATATATGTATGTATGTATATATATATATATATAATCAATGATTAAACTATGGTTCAGTAATACCATAGAGTATTACATAACCATTGCAATGAAGTGGATCTGTGTTTGTTACCATGGAAAGATTTCCAAACCATTTTGTTAAATTTACAAGTCAATAGACAGGTAGATAGATAGATACTATACATATATCTGTCTATTATCTAGTGTATATTATATATATAATACGTACAAAAATATATATGATCCCATGATCCCAAATATATGAGGAAAATAATCGTTACATAACACATATTAATATATTCTTAACATATACCCATGTACATATCTACATACAGGCATATCTCAGAGATACTGAAGGTTTGGTTCCAGCCAACTGCAATGTAATGAATATCACAATAAAGTAAGTCAAATTAATTTTTTGATTTCCCAGTGCCTACAGAAGTGATGTTTATGCTTTATTGTAGTGTGCAGTAGCATTATGTCTAAAAAAAACCCCACATAACTTAATTAAAATTACCTTATTGCTGAAAAATGCTAACCATCACTGAAGCTTTCAGCAAGTCAATCAGTCTTTTTACTGATGGAGGGTCTTGCCTCAGTATTGGCAGTTTCTGACGGATTAGGGTGGTGGTTGATGAAGGTTCGGGGGGATATGTCAGCTTCTTAAAATAAGACAACAATGAGCTTTGCTGCATTAATTGACTCTTCCTTTCATGAGCAATTTGTCTGTAGCATGTGATGTTGTTTGATAGCCTCATACCCACAATAGAACTTCTTTCAAAATTGGAATCAATCATCTCAAACTCTGCCCCTGCTTTATCAGCTAAGTATATGTCATAGTCTAAAGTCTGTTTTTGCTGTTTCAATAATCTTCACTAGGAATAGATTCCATCTCAGGAAACCACCTTTTTTGCTCATCCATAAGCAGCCCCTCATCCTTTCAGGTTTGATCATGAAATTGCAGCAATGGGGGACCTATCTTCAGGCTCCACTGCTAATTCTAGTTCTCCTGCTGTTCCTACTATATCTGTGGTTACTCCCTCCACTAAAGTTCTGAACCCTCACAGTCATCCATGAGAGTTGAAGTCAACTTTTTTTTATTCTTCTTTATTTTTTTAATTTAATTTTGGTTTTTTTTTTCAGTGTTCCAAGATGCATTGTTTATGCACCACACTCCGTGCTCCGTGTAACCCATGCCCTCCACAATACCCACCACCAGGCTCACCCAATCAACTTCTTCCAAACTCCTTTCAAACTCCATTGTTTTTATCATCAGAAATTGATGACAACCTTAAAAGAGCAAGTTCAGAATACTGATAAGGAAAGAATCCTGATTACAAAGACAAGAAGAAGCGAAAGTGAAAGTCACAGGTATGACCTGCTCAAGGTGTGGTTTTTTTATTTGTATGTTTGTTTGTTTTAAAGATTTCATTTATTTATTTGAAAGAAAGAGATAGTGAGAGAGAGCACAAGCAAGAGGGAGAGGGAGAAGGAGGCTCCCCACTGAACAGGAAGTTGGACATGAGGTTCAAACCCAGGACCCTGGGATCATGACCTGAGTTGAAGGCAGACACTTAACTACATGAGCCACCCAGGTGCCATAACCTGCTCAAGGTTTTTATCTTTACCTCAGGGAAGACTAGAAAGAGCAGGTAATCAGACATTTTCAGGGTTAAGTCTGTGTGGTATGAGCCTATCGGAGTCACTGAGTTGCCCTGAGCTCTTTCACTGGAGTTGTGGGAAAACAGCATTCCCCCCTCTTCCACTTAGGTAATACATGGGAGTAAGTACATTCAAACTTTCAGGTAGAGATTCTAATTCCATTTGGAACCTGATACAGAAGTCAGCCCCTCAGGAGGCAGAGGAGAAATGTGGGCTGAGTTCTAATGATGAATTTAAGTGCTAAACCTGGAAGTACTGACCCAACTACATCCTTGGACTTTTCATGTGTAAGAGCCAATAAATTTCCCTTTGCTTATATCATAATCTTCTGTCACTTGAGGCAGAACCCACCCAAAAGGCCCGTTTTTATTGGAACTATATCTAAAAAATGTAAGAAAAAACTCATTAAAGTGAATTTCACAGATTAACAAAAATATTTAGCATGCTCATTAATTTCAGCATCTGTCCTATAGCTCTTACCAGCCCATCTTGCTAACCAACACAGAAATAACACTGGGCGTTTTGAATTTCACCTCCTCTCCTTTCCTTTCCCTCCTCTCTAATGGAGGTGCTTAATGAGTAGTGAAAAGTCCCAAAAGGTGAACTAGGAACAGAACTGGATAATTGATCCCAAAGGCAGTGAACCCCAAAGATAGTCTGTAAAAAACTGGCCTCACTGAAGTTACCACTTTGAACAGGTAGTCCTTCCTAGCATTCTGCTGGAAATGGGACAGCAGATTTTCTTTTGAAGGTTAACATCTGAAATATTTACTACTATCAAAGAAGAACTTTATTAGAAATAAAAATCTATTTCCATATCATTTGAGAAGACATGATAAGTTAATGACTTCATAAATCATGTGAGTTGTGTCAGGCTTATTTCCTCGTTTATATCACACAAGGATATAATTATATAATATTTAATCCACACAAAAGTAATTTATACAATACATGTATAAGTTAGGAACATACTATTAAAAACCACTGTTATAGACAGAATGCTTATTTTTTTTTACTTTATTTAAGCTTTATTTAAACATATGATGTAACCCCACCACCCTCACCCAACCCCTCTTCCCCCCACCCCCCTCAGTTTGTTTTATGACATTAAGAGTCTCTTTTGGTTTTTCTCCCTCCCGATCCCATCTTCTTTCATTTTTACTTTTCCTACCACCTTAACTCCCACCCCCGTTGCATCTCCACTTCCTCATATCAGGGAGATCATGTGGTAGTTGTCTTTCTCCAGTTGACTTATTTCGCTAAGCATAATACGCTCTAGTTCCATCCATGTCGTCGCAAATGGTAAGATTTCATTTCTTTTGATGGCTGCATAGTATTGCACTACTGGGTATTTATCCTAAAGATACAAATGTAGTGATCCAAAGGGGCACGTGTACCCGAATGTTTATAGCAGCAATGTCCACAATAGCCAAGTTATGGAAAGAACCTAGATGTCCATCAACAGATGAATGGATAAAGAAGATGTGGTATATATATACGATGGAATACTATGCAGAATGCTTATTTTTATCCCCAGATTCATATGTTGAAAGCTAATCACCAATGTCATGGTATTTGGAGGTGAAGTGTTTAGGTGGTGACCAGATCACGAGGGCAGAACTCTCATGAATGGGACCAGTGGCCTCACAATAAAGACTCTACAGAACTCCTTAGCCCCTCTTACCAGGTGAGAACACAGGGAAAAAACAGAATCAGGAAGCAGACCCTCACTAGACACATGAAGGCTAATACCTAGAATACTACTTAATATACCAGTGAATCTACTTTTGTGCTCTCTCAGAAACCCTTCTACTACCCTTAGAAAAAATCACTATTCTGAGTTTCGTGTTTGTATATAGCTTCATATATATATTATATATCTATATAAACAGTTACAGTGAGTCTTTTGTGGCCTGATTTTTCATTGAACATTTTGTTCCGTGATTAACCCATAATGTTGAGTGTAATTGTAGTTTGTGTAATTTTCCCTGGTGTATAATTTTAAGCCTTTGTTTTCTGTCTTATATTGTTCTCATTTTTTTTTCTCTTTCCTCATATCTACTGTAACCTGAGGGACTAGAGCTGGGAAAAATATATCTCAGCCAATGTCTGTATAAAGAGATTGTGTTAGGAGCGTAGTTTCTCTCTCAGGAGTTATTGATACATATTTTAAATACTTCTCTCTTAACAGCCTTCCCAGAACAAACTGTGGTATTATTTCCATAAGAACTCTAAATAGAAATTATGAGAAACTAGTCATCATATTCCATTACAGTTTTCAAAAATGAAGAGAAAGTACTTATCTCACCGTCTGTCTTTAAAACACTTAGCATATAGTTGTTAATACTAAAGTATTAATACTAAATTAATACTAAAGTCAAAGTTCTGTCCTTTAGTTGGCTCTGTGTTTCCATATTATGTCAAATACCTGGTTAAAAATTAAAATGCAAGAATATCATTCACCATTTAAAAGGAAGAAAATACTAATATATACTATAATATGCATGAGCCTCAAAAACATTATGCTAAAAGGGAAAATGCAAAGAAAGAATCATTATTTTCTGATTTATGTCATTTATAAATTATATAATGTGTCTAGAAAAGGCAAATTTACACACACAGAAAGAAGATCAATGATCACCTAGGACCAGGGGCAGGAGTGAAAATAAACTGCAAACAGGCAAGTAGGATCTTTTTGGAATAATGGGAATGGTCTAAAATTAGATTGTAGAGATAACTGCAGAACTCCATATATTTACTAAAATCATTGAATTGTAAAGGTGAATTTTATATGTTTATTTTAATTTTTTTTTGATCAACATATAATGTATTATTTGTTTCAGGGTTGCTGGTCTGTGATTCATCAGTCCTACACAATTCACAGCACTCACCATAGCACATACTTCCCCAATGTTCATGGGTGAATTTTATTTAAATAATACTTCAGTAATTGAATACTCCAAAATATACTCCAAAAGTAATTTTAAAATAAACTCCAAAAAAATTAAATACTCCAAATCATACTCCAAAAATTAAAATGCTGTCATAGAGTCTCCAAAATTCTAAATCTGATTCTTTCATTGTGTGTGTTTGATTTACTTAACACAATCTTAAGTTGCTTGAGCTATTGAAGAAACAGCTTCAGTCAGCTAAATTTTAACATTTACATGGAAATTTAATGAGCCCATTTAAAAGTAAAACTGAAATGTGAGAGATAGGCATCTTGGGAAGACCTGCCTGTGGAGATGGCATGTCACCAAGAATGAGTTGGATTACTTGGCTAAGGGGCCTAGAACATGACATTGGAAAGATAATCACTGTTCAGTATAGAGTAGAGAAATCTTAAAACAGCAGCAGATTTCCCAAGGGATCCTATGTCATGAAGAGGAAGGATTACAGGAAACTTCTACTAACACTTTATTTTCCTTCCTGGAGCTCTGGGAGAGGTTTCAGTAACTCTGTGGACAGGTGAATAGCTACTTACCCTATAGAGTTACCC
This sequence comes from Taxidea taxus jeffersonii, assembly GCA_003697995.1. Taxonomy (NCBI): domain Eukaryota; kingdom Metazoa; phylum Chordata; class Mammalia; order Carnivora; family Mustelidae; genus Taxidea; species Taxidea taxus. The sequence goes on from RCUC01130648.1 coordinate 22,461, forward strand.
ACAGCCCCCAGGATAACTTATGCCTTGCCTACTCTTTTTAAACCCTCTCTTCTTTTGTCAGAGGCATTTAAGTTTTTTTGTTTCCACTGGTTTGCAACTCTCAGCTAAGCTTGTTTTGTGATATGGTAGTTGTTAACTGGAGGAAAACATCACACACCAAACATGCCTTCAAAGGAAAGCAACTAAAAAATGCCAAAAATAAAAGGATAATTTGGTCAAATTGATCCCCCTCTTTTGGATATAATTTTAAATAAAACAGAGCATTTTTTACCTGGATATGGATGAAACCTAAAACTAAAGATAAGAAATATAAGAAAGCTGGGGCGCCTGAGTGGCGAAGTGGGTTAAGCCTCTGCCTTCAGCTCAGGTCATGATCTCAGGGTCTTGGCATCAAGCCCCGCAGCACCGGGCTCTCTGCTCAGCAGGGAACCTGCTTTCCCCCTCTCTCTCTGCCTACCTCTCTGCCTACTTGTGATGTCTCTCACTGTCAAATAAATAAGTAAAATCTTAAGAAAAAAAAATATAGGAAAGCTAAAATATTTTAAAATGGGTCTTAATTTATATTTGTTGAACAGAGAAGAAAGGCAATAGTTTAGATCATGTAAGCTCTTCCCCAGAACACCAGTTTTATCAGTTATCTTTATATTTCAGGAGGGGGAAAAAAACAATGGGCACTGGGTTGTCCTAATGTTGAAAGTTCCCCCTAATTGTTTTCTATAGAGAGAAACAACATAAGTGAAGTGTATTGGTGTAGAATATAGCATTCCAGAAACAAGCAGTCAAAGAAAAGGCATTATCCCTCTCAATGTTTTCCCTGTAAAGGAAATTGTAGGATGATAAAGTGTGAAGCCATCACAAAGAAGATTGGTCCAGGTATTTGGTTTCTCAAATGAAATGAGTTTCTATGGCACTCCAAATAATTTTTTTTAAATGTCAATCATTTGCTTTAAAAATACATGAGTATTCAGGGATATGAGAAAGAATGTTTTATTCCTATATTTTCTATAGGTAAAGGATAAAAAAATATCTATGGAACCTTAAGATAACATTTTCTTTTAACTATTTTCACATGTTATGTGTCAATAACACTTCTAGTGCCAAAGCTAATAGCTAATACAACATGAGTTGTTTTTATATATGTTTTATTTTTTAAATAAAAGAACACAACTCAACCAAACATCACTAAGTAATTTAGTGATGATAATACACTTAGAGAATGTCCAAGGAAGGTCACATGTTAGTATTTCTCCCAACAATTTAGTGGGTTTCTGTTAGTATAAGTTGCTGTTCAGGATCTAAGTCAGTTCTCATATCTCACCAAAGATCCAAAGATAAAAAGAAAACTGAGGGAAAAAAGTGCTTGCTTGTCATCTCTACCCTATTCTTCAACCCATCAAGGTCACGTGCTGAAATTATGTTTCCCAAAAGAGTGCAAAGCATTAAAACATAAATTCGTATAAACCAGACAGCTCATTGTGTGATGTCCCATGCTCTGCCTAGACCCCAGAAGGCATTCCATAATTTCTATGAACCTGCAGTGCAAGTCAAGGAATTTGTCCTGACAATACCTTGCAAGGAAAGAAGAGAAATATGCTTTTATTTCCATGCTAAAGTTGAAATCAATCCCAAAGGTCACTGAGACTAGAATCTGATCAAAACCATTGTATTAAATAATAATCTCAACCAATTATCAAAAACGTCATAATTAAAGGTAAATGCCAGAAGTTTCTGGTCTTTTGCTTTTAGAAGACCTTTAAATTAATGTTTTGCAAATCTGTATTTTAACAATGGCATCTTTAATTCAAACACACCCTTCTCTCATTTGTAACTGTGTTTGATTTATGTATCTTCAATTTTATGATCAATGGCTCTTTATAAATAGCAGTCATTCATTCTTTTTTTTTAAGATTTTATTTATTTATTTGACAGACAGAGATCACAAGTAGGCAGAGAAGCAGGCAGAGAGAGAGGAGGAAGCAGGCTCCCTGCTGAGCAGAGAGCCCAATCCAAGGACCCTGAGATCATGACCTGAGCGGAAGGCAGAGGCTTTAACCCACTGAGCCATCCAGGAGCCCAGGAGTCATTCATTCTTTTCTTAATTTATATTTGTCAGTGTTAAGAAGAAAATATTGTGGGATGCCTGGGGAACTCAGGGGGTTAAGCATCTGCCTTTGGCTCCAGTCATGATCCCAGAGTCCTGGCTTGAGCCCCATGTGGGGCTCCCTGCTCAACAAGGAGTCTGCTTCTCCCTCCCCCTGCCCCTCAACCCCTCTTGTGCTCTCTCTGTCACTTATTCTCACTCTCAAATAAATAAAATCTTTATAAAAATTTTTAAAAAGAAGAAAATATTGTGTACTCCCAAGATTTGCTACATCATGGAAAAGAAGAGAAATTCAGGTAGCTGTCTTGGTTTAGTGGTGAGCTAGGTTCTGTGAGCAGAGAGGAAGTTCTGTGAGCACTTGAGCTGGGCAGAGCAGCTGGTTGGAGTGGATGGAGGTCCTCACTGGCTCCAGCTTCCACCGAATGGCCAAACAACACAGATCCTTACCTGTGTCCAGAATAAATGTTCATTGGTTGTACCATATTCATGTCATCTTTTAAATTAAGGGTTTTAAATCAAAATAAGATAGCATATCCTGACCTTTCAATGTAGAAGTAATAACACAATTGAAAGAACACAAAGGAAAAAGAGAGAGAGAGAGAGAAATCTATTTCATCAAGCTTCTTCCACTATGAAAAAAAGATTATCATAAATAAGAAAATAACAACAACAAAAAACCCCACCAAATTTACATACTGTTTCTAAGGCTATCTACTGTTTGGGAAATCTATGAGACTTTGATTCAATGGCTAAAAGTTCACAAGGAAAGGAGGATGGGTACCATATTTATTCTAAGATTACCCAGCATTAGATACTAACTTTTTTATAACTTATTTTATTTAAATTCAGTTAGTTAACATATAGTGTATCATTAGTCTCAGATGTAGAGTCCAATAAATTCTCATTTGCTTATAATACCCAGTGCTCATTACATCACATGCCCTCCTTAATGCCTATCAGCTAGTTACCCCCTCCTCTCACCCACCACCCCTCCAGCAACACTCAGTTTGTTTCCTATAGTTAAGGTCTCGTAAGGTTTGTCTCCCTTCCTGATATCATCTTATTTTATTTTTTCTTCCCTTCCTCTATGTTCCTTTTCTTGTTTATTAAATTCCCCATATAAGTGAAACCATATGATAATTGTCTTTCTCTGATTGACTTATTTCACTTAGCATAACGCCCTCTAGTTCCATCCATGTCGCAAATGGCAAGATTTCATTTTTTGATGGCTGTATGATATTCTGTTGTAGATATCTATACCACATCTTCTTTATCCATTCATCTGTTGATGGACATCTGGGCTCTTTCCATAATTAGGCTACTGTGGGCATTGCTGCAAAACTATGAACACTTTTTAAAGAAAGGGAACTTAAGAGAGAACTAAGAATGCAAAATAATTGGACTCAAGTAGTTACTTGGTAGAGATAAAAAAAAACTCAAAGGTAAAACACTGAAGCGTTTCATGCTTTTCTTAATATAACTATAGACTAATTTAAAAAATTTCTTCGTAAAGGCAAAATAATGAAAAATACATGCAGTAAGTGGTTCAGTTCTTAGATAATTTTTAAGACTTGAATTTTTAAAACTTTTAATACTTGAAATGTATATGAATATAAATACATATATAAAAAGTTAAAATAATAAAGTATGTATTTGAGTAACATTAAAATAGAGGCTTCCTGATTTCATTACCTATCTCTAATGGGAAATCAGATATCAATATAATATTATTTTTATAATATAAAATTAGAAAATGATTATTTTCCTTCTGTTCTATAAGTTTAAAATTTTATAAAAAGTGTCATTTTAAAAAGTGTTTTTGTATGTTTGGTTTATTGATTGGTGGTTCCCTCCCACCACTAGAGGTAAAATTTGGCTGCATTTTTTCATATATATAAAAATCCAATGTAACTAAATTTCTTCAAGATGCAAATAAATGACTAAATATATTCTTTTATTCACTCTGATTTTTTCAGTCCATGGGGACCCAACTTGAGACCCTTGGTCATGGTCATGTGTAGTGTAAATCACAAAATGGAGACTTCTAGTGGGTTGAAGTACCTCCCCAAAATTCATGTCCACCCAGAACCCAAGAATGTGACCTTATCCAGATATAGAATCTTTGCAGATATAATTAAGATAAGAATCAAGATGAGGTCATATTGGATTCAAGTGTGCCTTAAATTGAATGAGAGTATGATTATAAAAGATAGAAAAAGATGCAGAACACAGAGAAAAGTCCCTGTGATGATAAAGATGGAGAGCAAAGATATGTGGCCACAAGCAAGGGAACACGTGGGGCCACCAGAAGCTGGAAGAGGCAAGGAAAAATATTTCTCTAGAGCTTTTGGTAGGAACATGGCCTTGTGAACATCTTGATTTTTAGCTTCTGGACTCCAGAACTATGATAGAATAAATTTCTGTTGTTTTAGGTCACTCAGTTTTTGGTCATTGGTTTTAGCTGCCCTAGGAAATGAAGACAATTCTTACACTTCAAAATTTCTGTATTTGTTTGTCAGTCATGAATACCAAAGATAAGTGCTATTCAAGATATTGGCCCTTCTCTGAGAGAATGAACTTAGAGGCCAGGATTCCAGGATGGGATCATTTCAGCTGTTGGTGAGAATAATTTTGTTTGTTATTTTCTTTTGTATTGTTTTATTAGGCTTACTGAGATCTAATATTTTCAAAATTAGTAATAGAAAACCAAAAATAGGAAGCAGATCATTTTCACTGTAAATAATTCTTTTTCTTTTGTAAGAACCCCAAACAATAATTTAGAATGTACCCCTGCCCAGGCAAAAGAGAAAATCATTTATTAGTAGAATTTTAACATTTCTTAAAAATCACAAAAAAAAATCAGAAGGGATGCTAACCCAGTATCAATTTTAAAATAACCATCCCAAATAAAAGTGGTTGTATCTAACATTTAATATTTGGTGATAGGTTTTTTTCTTCTTTTTTTTAAAGCAAAGTTACTTGCATAGTAGAGAGCTGTGATTTTTATCTCTAGGGTTAAATGCTTGGTGATATAACTGACTTACTGTGAAGCCCTTACAAAACATACTATATCTTTATTCCACCATGATCTGGACTAAATAAATTCAATTTTGAGGGGGAAAAATAATTGCTAATGACAAAATCCTTCAAATCACCAGAAAGTAAAAGGAAAGACTAAAGTAGTCATAACTTAATACTGAATAGATTTTTAATTTTATGACTGGGACAATAGCTGCTTTTGGTCCAAAAGTAAGAGAATTCTAGATTTTATTGAAATTACTTCTCCTTCTTGATAACACACACTTTTTTAGGGTTTTGTTTCTAGAGAAGGTATTTCTTTGTTCTGTATGGTTGTTATTCTTATTGAAAGGTTTCTATCTCTTACAATTCTACTCCTATCCCAAAGTGAAAATGAAAAAAAAAATCCAGAATGCTATTGTCAAAAAGAGCCTTAGAGGGGCGCCTGGGTGGCTCAGTGGGTTAAAGCCTCTGCCTTAGGCTCAGGTCATGATCTCAGGGTCCTGGGATCCAGCCCCGCATCAGGCTTTCTGCTCAGCAAGGAGCCTGCTTCCCTTCCTCTCTCTCTCTGCCTGCCTCTCTGCCTACTTGTGAACTCTCTCTCTGTGTCAAATAAATAAATAAATAAATAAAAGAGCCTTAGAGACCATTATCATAGCATCCACCATCACAACAGCCACCAATATTTGTAAGTGTTTACTACATGTTAAGGACTAAACTAATTCACTTTACATATATCATCTCGGTTAATGCACCCCAAACATGGGTCCATCCCTGCTGTCACCATGTTAAACAGGACACTGAAACCCAGCAAAATTAATTTAAGAGACTTGAGTTCACACAACTAGTTAGTTGTATAAGCAGAAGTTGGATCTGGTCTCTTCTTACACAATACAAGTGTTCTACTATGTTACAGTGACTTAAGAGAAAAAGATAAGAGCAAAATTAAGAACATACATTTTTTATAATTCAGTGGGATGTGAGCATTATATTGTCCATTTAATATTTAGTTCATTTGAGAAGTGTTTTACTCTACTCTTCTTGGGTGTATTTTCTCATCGTGGTCAGTTTTGTAACTGGGTTAAAGGAAAAAAAGAATTCACTTATTCATGTGAGGGGAAGTTATAGTATCTGCCTAACATTCTAGCTGAAAATAATACTGGCTTTATCTAAAATATGTCAGAGTGACCAGTTAAAAAGACCCCAGTGCAGTTAATTCACTGTTTGTTTTGTCTATAAGTAATCCCCAAAAACGTTTGGCAAATTTTATTACTGAATTGATCTAACCCATGTCTATTTCTGTGTGGGAGCTATGTGGTATACTCAAAGGCACTAGATAAAGAATTCCTAGATTCTTCTACTAATGGGTTCTGTAGAATTGATTTAGAGCTTCTGACTAAAGAATGGTCCTACTTTCTCTAGGAGGATTGCCCTTTGCAAATTTTAGGAATGAGTATCAGATGACCCTCCTCGTCATAGACCATGAATTTAGATTTAAAGCTCTTCCTCCTAGTGTCCTTAAAAAGAAAGCTGAGACAAACAATGCTGGAAATTTGTTATTCTTATTGTTGGCATTGACATTGGTGTAATGACATTGATATACAGTAGACCCTCAAATGACACAAGTGTCCTAGGCATATGTTTTCTTAATCCTGAGTAATTGGGAAGTTGAAAATAATAATGAATTAAAAAACACACATTTTTCCAGTTATAGTTTCTAAAAATAAATGCTATGGACTGATTTGTGTTCTCTCCCCTCCCCTGCCAAATCCATATGTTGAAGCCCTAGCTCCAGTGTGACTGCATTTGGAGATAAGACATGTAGAAGGTAATTTGGGTTATGACATCATAAGAGTAGGTCCAATAGGATTGGTGGCCTTATAAGAAGAGAACGATCATCTCTGTCATTGCACATACTCAGAGGGAAGACCATGTGAGGATACAGGGAGAAGGCAGCCAACTGTAAGCCAGGCAGAGAGCTCTCACCAGACCATGTTGGTAGCCTGATCTTGGACTTCCAGCCTCTCGAACTATAAGAACATAGATTTGTTATGGCAGCCCAACCTAAGACAGCAAACTATTATCAAATCTTGAAAGTATGTCAGAAAAACGATTCTTTTAAAAAAGAGAGAAAAGTTTTAAGTTTTTTTATCGTTTTAAAAAACGATTTTTTTTAAAAAGAGAGAAAAGTTTTAGGTTTTTTAAGTTTTAATAAATAACCTTAGCAACCTACACATTTTTCATTGGTCTATCCTCAAAAACAGTAACTTTATAAAACCATTTACTAAGTAGAAATTACTGACAATGTTGGCTAAAATGACCCACACTGATGACTGATGAGTGCTCTCACATACACAGTCAAAGATAGGTTGTTAAATATTTTTCTGAGCTCCAAGTAAGAGCTGAAGCCCACTAGTACTGGATTCGAACTAATTTTAAACTTCATAGAATTGTGATCTGCATTTTTCCATATATGTTAACCTAATCCTTTATGCTACAAATACATGGCCAGAGACTAAATTGGCTTTCCTTCTTTTTACTAATGGATTCCTCCAACTCTGAGTTTAAGCTGAGCTTATTTAGAGACTGTATTTCCAAACTTTTCCTTTTCCAGCTAAAGAGGCCAATTATGACAGGAACTGAAGTGATAAGTCTAACTTCCAGATCTTGTTATAAGGAATCCACTTGCCCTTCACCCTTTTTCCCCCCTCCCTGAGAACTGTTAAGGGTAAGGGTAAGCTGACTTCACCTATGTATGGGAAGGCACCTATGCTCAGGGACAATAGAGTAACAAGACCGAAGGAACTGAGTCCTGGTGTGTCTTTTTGGAGCAGTCACTCACCCACCCTGGACCACCTATCTAGATCTAAAGTCCCTGCACTTCCAAAGCTTTCATTATAGTGAAGAGGGGGGAAGGGGAGTCAACAGACAATAATAAAGTAAACACAGTTAAACAAAATAATTAGGACATATTAGTTATATAAAATAAGGCTCTAGAGCTAGATCATGTTTAAATCTTGGCTTGCAGTTATCCACTGTAGTAACTAGCCTCCAAGGATGACAACAACCATCCATGCCTCAGCCAATGAATCATGCATCCTGGTATTCATATTCTTGTATAGGTCCCTCCCCTTGACTCTGGGAAGACCCCATGACTTGATTTTGACCAATAGAATGAGGCAGAAATGATGTTGTGCATCCTCCCAAGCTAGGTCGTAAGAAGACTTTCAGCCTCCATCTGGGTCTTATAGAATGTTCATTCAGAAGGAGGCCAGCTACCTTATTAGAAGTTCAGGCACGTGAGACTGTCAGGCTGAAGAAACGGGGAGAGTATATAGAAAGAGATGCCCAGCCAGGCCCTAGTTCTTCTAGCCATCCCCTCTGAGACACTGAGTATGTGAATCTTTGATGTTCAGCCTAAGCAAGCCTTCAGATGACTCCAGCTCCAGATGCCTTATGGCTCCAACAACAGGAGACACCAGAAGTAAGAACCAACCAGCAGAACCTGGTCAACCCACAGAAATAAGAGAAATAACTTAAGTCACTAATTTGGGTTATTACACGATAATAGACAACTGGAATAGCAACTTTCTGAATGAAACACTTTTCTTTTTTTTTTAAGATTTTATTTATTTATTTGACAGACAGAGATCACAAGTAGGCAGAGAGGCAAGCAGAGAGAGAGAGGAGGCAGAAGGCTTCCTTCGGAGCAGAGAGCCCGATGTGGGGCTCGATCCCAGGACCCTGGGATCATGACCTGAGCCGAAGGCAGAGGCTTTAACCCACTGAGCCACCCAGGCACCCCTGAAACACTTTTCTTAATCTCTCTGTAAGTCAGTTTTCTTATCTGTAAGTTTCCTGACTCCCAAAGTTGCTATTAGAATTAAATGGGTTAATCTGGAAAATACTTATAACAGTGTCTGATTTGTGGTAAACTTTGGCTACTGTAATTTATTACTAATAAGTAAAATGGGATGATGGGACAAAAATATTCCTAAAAGGATGCTCAGGGAAGTTCTTGTGTGGAAGGTGACATTTGAAATCAGACCTGAAAGCTAAGAAGCCAACCATGCAGAAAGCCAAAGAGAAGCATCCAAAGAGAAAGAACAGGGACAGAGGTCCTGAGATAAGCAATGATACAGTGTCATTGAGGGACACACACATGGCTCGTATGGTTGAAAGTGGTAAGCAAAGTAGAGTCATGCCAGCCATGATAAAGAATTTGGACTTTATATCAAACACAATGGGAAGCTTTAAGGAATTTGAAGTAAGAGAATGACTTGGACAAATCTGTTGGAAATGGATCTTAGTAGGGCAGGAATGGAAACAAAAGGTCCTCTAGGAGACTTTTATAGTCATCTGAGTAAAAGATTTTGATGGCTTGAACCAGAGTTTTAGCAGAGGAGATGGAAAAAAAAGAGGAGATGGAGAAAAGGAGATTGAATGAGTGGCCCTTGGCTGCCCATCAGGCCCTCATGGTAGAGATGAAATTTTAACAAGGCTATTCTGGAACTTACATTACTAAAACACATTTAGATGAGGTTCTAGGCATTATGCCCAGGGACAGCTTAAATCTACCTCATTTTATGTAATTCAGGATTCATTTGTTACAGAGGATAACAGAATATAAGTTTTCTCACATATCTTATTGTTATTCAAATAGGAAGAACAATTCAAAGCACCCTGGCTTTGTGCAAGGAACATTAGAAGGCAAATCAGGACATAGGTTCAAGTGGCAAGTTGGTCACAGATGACTAATGTGAACCTGCACAGAAATCTTGGCCGGTTAGGCCTTCCTTGGTCCTCTGCCCTTTCAATTCTGACCATCTATTACTTGAGGGTTCTACTTTTTAAAAGTACATCACCTGGAAATATTTCACGTTTCTGAGATCAGGAGTCACAGTCTCAGGACTTTTCTGCTGATCCTGCGATCTGAACTCCATGACTCTTCACTCCCCCAGCTGAAAAGCACCTGCCACAAGGTTATAATCAGGAAATAATCACCAGAAATAGGCTTCAATTCTAGTGCACGTCTTCTCCTAACCTGACAGGAAGGAGGTCGACAGCAGGTTGGCCCATCTCTGTTTTATAGCCACCAATAAACATGTCTAACATATAGGTGTTTTACAGGTATCTTTCGTGTAATCCACAAGATTTATTCTTTTTAGGAGAATTTGGGAGGATTTGCTCTCAGGCTTCACATTAAGATACAGACAAGTCATCTTCAAGCAAGCTTTTCTAAAACTTCCTTGTTAAGGGGGGGGGTGTCTCTGGCACAGTTCTCTAGTAAGATGTTCACTTTATGTATCAGCTATTTCCTTAATAGTGACAAGAGAAAGGGAAAATCCTACATAAAATAGAAGAATGGAAGCAGAGTTCCTCATCCAGTACCAACTAGAGGGTTGTTCAGGTTTTCCTCCCTTTTTTTCTGATATTGAGTAGGTCTGATACAATTATTCTAGGACTGGGAGGACATGAAATTGAATTTTGAAAGTTTTATCTCTCACTATCTTATAGAGTTTCCTTCAGCCAATTTGCTTCTTAAGGTAAACTCTGTCCTTCAAGTGCATGGGCTTGGCTGCTTTCAAAGTCACATTATGGAGCATGTGGCTGCAAGATTGCTTCTTGGATATAAAAGCCACGATGCGTTTGGACTTTCTTTGGACTTTACTGTTGTTTTTGTTTTGTTTTGCCAGCTTTAAATCTTAGTGCTGTGGGTTTGGAGCTACAATTCATTGAATAAAATGTGGAAAGGGCAGATGGGATAGGTGAACATGAAGAGGACTTCTGATTGTTGATCATAATTGATGCCAGGCATAGATAACACAACACCCGCATTGCCATGTTGACCTCCTTAAATAGTCACCAATCTCACTCATTAGTGTTCTACTCACTTTAACTGCTACAATATGACAGGCCAGCACCATTACAATTTGGAACACATAAGGAGAGACAATACTCACTTTACAAATTAAGTTAAAAATGTAATTTAAAAGAGGGGAGGCACCTGGGTGACTTAGTCAGTTAAGGGTCAGGCTCTTGATTTCCACTCAGGTCTTGATCTCAGGGCCATGAGACAGAGCCCCATGTCAGGCTCTGTGCTGGGTGTGGAGCCTACTTAAGATTCCCTCTACCCTCTGCCTCTCCCTGCCTTTACTCTTTAATCTTGCCAGATTTAAATAAGCTTATGAGCAGGAGATGGAAAACAATCAATCGATGCAGCCAAGAGAATAGTGACAATTTTGTTGAATGGAGAAAGAGGCACTGATTTGCACAGAAAGCCCAGACATTGCTGAAGTGGTGGTCGCCATCAATAAAGAGAATAACACCTCAGGAGGTGTTCATTAGAAGAGAAAGGGGAAAAAAACAGAATTGGCAGTTTCTCCAATTTGCCAGCCTGTGTGCTTTCAGACCAAAAAATGGAGAGTATGAGAAAAGAATTAAATTTTTAATTGGAAGACATTATTCCCCCCCTTCCACCCCAGAAAAGAGAATGTGATGGCATATGGAGTCAGAAAGAAGCCTGTAATGTTTTCCTTCTCATAAAAAAGGAAGCAAATTATTTCATCCAAGCACAACTGAATCAGATTTGAACTTCCTGAAAATTTATCAGCTGATAGACCAGGATTTAAGTTCAAGGACACATTCCACACCTAATCTTCATTTTACAACCTTTGGAGATAGATTTTCCTTAGCCCTGAAATCTTTCAAAGATAGTCTTTCTTGCAAAACAAATCGTTAGAAGTGTGCAGCAAATTGGCCAGATGTCTCTGGGGCATAAACTCTCTCTTAAAAGTAAAGCAAGAACTTTTAGTAACTACCTCCTGCTTTCAAACCACAAGCTTTCTAGTTGGCGTTTGAAACAGCAATTTCTAAGTATTTCTCTTGTTATCGAAAGAGTTAATACAGCTTCTCAAAAGTGCTTCTCTTTTCACAGAATATAGTTTATATTTGGGGAGAATTTGGCACAGCTTAAGTTACAGCTTAACTGGTTTTCTTAGTAGAATCCAATAAGGAATTTCTCCCACCCATTTGCCCCTTAGTGTTTATTAGCAGGGAGAGACACAAAATGTCAAGAGGAAAGGAAAAACGTACTATTTATGTTAATGTACTTTCTTCAAGACTTCATATCAAGATACATAAATAACAGCCTTCTTCACATCTTCACATCCCAAACTGGTAACCCGTCCCCTGGAGAGTATTCACAGACACCCCAAAGTTCATTATTAACCCAGTTGCCCTTCCCACTCTAAATGTATCACTGCAGGATAAGTGGACTTAATTCTCACTTATCTAAACAACAATAATAATTGCTAGGCACATAAGCCAATTTGTGGCATGAAGCTAGCTTTGCTCTCTTCCAGAAATTGCTCGTCTTACATTTCAGACCTTGAAAAAATAGCAGAAATCTGTTCAGCAGTACTTATTTCTATGATGGTTGCTGTCCCTCTAAGAGTCTGAGCAGCCTATCAACTGAGGTGTGGCAGAAAACCAGACCCCCTCTCCCTCCCCGCAAAAGAGAGTGCTCAGAGAAGCAAAATCTATACAGCTTAATAGCTTGGTATGTGGTAAGGGCATAGTTCTGATTCTTAACTATGATCGTACTCTGGAGCCTAAATAAATACATAAATAAATTGTGGTTAGTTTGTAGATATCTCAGTAGCTGCAAACATACATTTCACAAAGTGTGACCAATGCCTACTTTCACAATAGCTCTTTTAGCCTAAAAATAACTTTCATGTCTTCCTAAGAGCAAAAAAAGGGAGGGAAAATCGAAGAAACTAGTTTGGGAATGAGTGGGGAAATGTTTAACAGGCCTGCTGGGTGTTCTCTTAATGCTGTCTTGGATCTCAGATTAAATTATTATACTTTTTCTGTGTTGTAGTACTGGGTCCGGTGTGCATGAGGACAAAGGCAACTTCAACTTGATATTTCTGTCATCCCTGCTGTGGGAAGAGTCCTGTTGCTGGTTTATAACATCAATCACTCTCACAATAAATCTTGGTGGTGGTTATGGTCATTTAAATCTCCACCTGCACAAACAACAGAAAATAAGAGAGCTCATAAATCTCTACACAAGTGATTAACAAATTTTGGATCCTGGGCAAAGATATTATGGGGAGGGGTTCTCACTAATTCATTAATAAAGACTGATTTGCTGACAATCTGTTTAGTTTACAGCATGGGGGAAAGCAAACAAGACCCTGCTAACAAAACAAAACGTTAGAGGTTAGTGAATTCCCAGCTGAGCCAGGATTAGAGATATGATATCTTAATGTAGGAGAGGGGTACAGACCGCCAGCCAAAAGTTCAGAAGCTGCTCTTACACTTTGCTCCAGCCCCTCATCTTCGATGCCTAATTGCAAGGAAAGAAAACCTGGGGAAGAATCAGTAAGATTCATGCGCTCCATCTCTCCAATTTTATTTCACGGATTTTGTGCAATCTCTTGGTTTCTGGCTCCCTTTGCTTTTCTACTTAACTCTCCGGATTTTCTTATTCTCCAGGAAAAAGAGGGTCCAGGCTGGAGTTAGAGATGGGAGAGGAAAAAAACAAAACAAACAACAACAAAAACCTTTCCCAAAGGGATAATAATGCTTAGCGTTCTGCAATATCAGCTTCGTGTGGGGAACCCAGGTAGCAAAGAGATCCTAAGGAGGAGGCCAAGGCATTGGGAAGGGAGAAAACAAATCCCAGGCAAGATAATATCTGAAAGCAGCTAAGATTCTTAAGGCATTCTTAAATGCATTTCTAGAAAGAAATTTAGGGGAAAGTTTTAATTTCATCAAGAAAAGATTACCAATTAACAAAATGCTTTCCATACACTTCCGTGACTCTATCTCACCACGACCCCATTCCCACTAAACTGTGTGTGTTGCCTTGGGTGTTCGATCCTCAAGGATGTTTGTGTACACACAGGGCAGCTTTAAAGGGACCAGGTGCAGATGAATGTTTGGGTCGTTTCTCTGCACCATCCTAAAGATTCAGTGAAGCGCTTGTTTTGTTAATTTACCCCAGTTCAGGCGAGAAGATACCTTGGTAAAGCCACAGTCTCTGGCAGGAGGGAGTTGATCGCTGTCTGGCTTTTAATTGGTGTTTTAATTGAGGGGTGTTTTAATTTAATTGTGAGGACAGGGAGATGCTTGTGAAATTTGTGTTTGGAAAGCCCAGGAAGAGCAAAAGGATCTGGTCATTTTCCTGAAATCCTCACTAACCATCAGCTATGACTTCTGCAGAGGGAAAGCGGGCCTTAGGAGATGGCCCAGGAGAGGGGCTGTGGGTGGGGCGCTCTCCTCCCGGGCTGAAGTGGAAGGTGACTGGTATTTGCATGTTGCAGTTGAGAGGATTTACATTACGAGTTGGAAATCGCGGTCGCTGCCTAAGTTTCCCTCCGTTTGTGAAAGGGGTCTGAGAGTCCGCGGGGGCCGAGCAGGCCCCTCCCCTGGGCTACAAGGGTCCGCCTCTCTATTCCCCAGATAAATTGCTAGTGTCCACCAAATTCCTCAGCGCTCTCTCACACTCCTCTGCGGCCACGACTCCGGGGGTGGGGAAACACCGCCGGGTGCCTCCCCGCAGAAGCCCTCTCGGTTCCTTCTCACAGCTCTGCGAAGGGGAAAGGGGTGTGAGACTCAACCAGACCCCAACTCCAGTTCCCAGCACGAAGTGGCTGCTCCACATTCCACACCCGGGGGCCCACTGGTTTGGTGCGCGCGCTCTCTCTCCCCCGCTCTCTCTCATCCTCTCCCCTAAACATGTCCACCGGCTCCCTCAGCGATGTGGAGGATCTTCAAGAGGTGGAGATGCTGGACTGCGATGGGCTGAAAATGGACTCGAGCAAAGAGTTTGTGACTTCCAACGAGAGCACCGAGGAGAGCTCCAACTGCGAGGCGGGGTCTCCCCAGAAGGGCCGCGGGGGCCTGGGCAAGAGGAGGAAGGCGCCCACCAAGAAGAGCCCCTTGAGCGGCGTCAGCCAGGAGGGGAAGCAGGTCCAGCGCAACGCGGCCAACGCGCGCGAGCGGGCCCGGATGCGGGTGCTGAGCAAGGCCTTCTCCAGGCTCAAGACCACCCTGCCCTGGGTGCCCCCGGACACCAAGCTCTCCAAGCTGGACACGCTCAGGCTGGCATCCAGCTACATCGCGCACTTGAGGCAGATCCTGGCTAACGACAAGTACGAGAACGGTTACATTCACCCGGTCAACCTGGTAAGTCCGCGGGTGCCGCTGTAGCGACCCGAATGCCCCCGCACAGCGCGCCCGCAGCCGGGTGTGCCGGGTGAGTGTGCGCGCACCTCTGCGGCCCCCAGCCCGGCGCGCCCCTGGGGACCTTTGCAGGAGATCCCACGCAGCCCTCGCTCGCTGCCCTGCAAGCCGCGGGAGCGGGGATGATTTATGCAAGTGTTTGACGTGGCAGCCCAATTAAGAGTTTGCAAGTGTATTGAGCTGGCAAAGGGGAGGGATCCCCGAACCCGCACCAGCGCCGTCAGGGCTGGTGTGGGACGAGGAGCACCGACCAGCTGCTGCGCGTCCAGAAGGCATTTTATTAATCCCTTTATTCTTCTTTGAGCTGAAGAAGAACTTGGTTTTTTTTTCTTTCTCATTTTTTGGACATAAAACACCAACTCTGCTTCTTTCCCAAGTATATTTAGGACCATTAGACACAGACAAATTCGTGCCCACATAATTGCCATGTAAGTTCCCAGTACTTAAACATTCGGCTCTTCTCTTATAGGTAGGTTAACATTTTTAATTCCCAGAAGTTCTAACAAGTATCAGCATAATCAGTAAATTCTCACAGTAATAAATGATACTAGACTATAATAAATAATATTAACATAGGTCACTCTCATCGAAGATTTAAAAACGTGTTACATTTTATCTTAAAAAGTAATGCCCATTCAGCCTGTCTTTCAAAATTATTAAAAAAAATTATGCTCGTTGAGGCGAATTTTCTCTCAAATATATTTTGCTGTATAAGAAGTACAGGTTAATTCCTTCCTTTATTTGATTTAATTTTAAGACTCCCAGGCTCTAAAGAAAAACAAGGACCACAAGTTACTCGCACCTTTGTTTATATATGATAAGAATGAGAGGTCTTCCTCTTAGAAGTCGTCTTATCGGCCAGCACTCGGCCAGCACTCGTGGGAGAGGTTTGAAGCTTTGAGTTTTCTTCTCTCTGATTTGGTTTCAGGAATTGGGGGGAGGGGACCCAAAACGACATTTTGCCCTGGTTAATATTTCTCCCTCTAATTAAAAGTTTATTCTTTTTCGAAAAAAAGATGAGTAAATAGCTTTTAGAAATCTGGAACTAAAATGAAAGTAATTACTTCATTTACAGTTGCTACTGCGCTCGTCCTTGAATAAAGTAACGTAAGTGAGCTTTATTCTACACCACCTCGGAAAGGAGAAAAGGCAATGCTCGCTTAGCCCAGTAGGAAGATAATCTTAAATAAAATATGAGTGTATATTATTTTATTAGCATTATCTCCCCCCTCTCCCTTAAGAGCCACCGATTAATTTAGGAAGTGTGGTCAAAAAGCTCGGGTTTGTGAGGGAGGAAATGAAAGCTGGCAGTAGAAAAATAGACGGGGAGGAAAGCGAGAGGGCCGGGAAACCGGGCCAGGGCCTCAGAAGAGGGACCCGAAGGCACTTCGCCTAGAACCTGGTGTCCACCTTGGTACAAGGTCCTTCTCGGCTTTCCTGCTTAGGCTCACCGGGACTGCTGCCTCCAGGCTGTGCCACGGTCCCAGCACCTTTGGGCTTTCCAATGACTTGTTCTTTTCGGTTTCTCTTACAACTAGGATGAACCCCTTTGCTGTGTCACCCCGAGCTATGGCTGGGCACCAAACGCTTTTTCATTATTCAGCCACGGGCGCACTAAAACACCTATCAAATTGCAGGGATAACGGGTCTCTCCAACTCACTGCCTGCCCCCAACTCGCCTTCTCCTGTGGTCTCAGGCTCGGGGCCCACCCTACTCCTCCTCCAAGGCCACTTACCTCCTCCACCCTCTTCTCTCCTGCAGACGTGGCCCTTTATGGTGGCCGGGAAACCCGAGAGTGACCTGAAAGAAGTGGTGACCGCGAGCCGCTTATGTGGAACCACAGCGTCTTGACCCTGGAGGTGCGAGTCTGGGAAAGGCGCGCTCCCAGGGGGGAGCGGGCCCCGGGAAGGCGCCCCCTGCCCTCCCTGCTCTCTGTCTGTGCTTCCCCCTCGCAACGCTCCTCTCCCTGTCCGCCCCCACCCCCGCGAGAACACTTTACAGCGACGAGGAGATTCGTTTCCAGACCTGAGGAGATCAATTGTACTTACAAAGATTCCCATCTATTTAACTTTATTAACTTCTACCGTGAATGACTCTGCGAGCCTTGCTGGTCCAAGTGCAATATGTAATTATAAATATATAAATAGATAATAAGAGCCTATCAACGTGTATCTTTTGTACAATGTGTTGTAAAATGTAGATCATAGAATAGCTGACTTTGACAGTCACATTTATAAAGTAATTCACTTAAAGATATATATTTTTTTCAAACAAGTTTTGCTACTTTCGAAAATAAATCTTTCTTTATATTGCTAAAAGCCCTGACATTGGTGTGATTTTTACAAAATATAGATAGATAGGTAGGGAGATAGATAGCTTAGGAAAGTGGGAGACTATGGGGAAGCCTGGTAATACAAGTGACTTGTTTGAACCTCAACCCAAACTTCTAGAAATGGAAAAGATTAAACACAATTTCCACTGGGAAGATGCAGCTCACATTTTGCACTGAAACCTCAAAAAGAAACTCAGGGCTCCAGTTTGCAGGTTACTTTTAAGACAATTATAAATAATGTAACCCTGAACCAAAAAAAGGTTGGGGGATAAGGTTACTAACAGTTACACGATTCAAGGGGAAAACATACCAAAAGGAAAATCTGATTTTCAAGTATTTCGCAGTATAATTGATGACAGGAGCAGGAAGATAAATTTCACTTTTTTTTTTTAGCTTTCTAGGTGCAGACATGAACCTGAACAACCTATAGTACCAAACTGTGAAGAAATAATGGGAGTTATGAAAAATGTAAATTCCATAACCTTTAGGAAGTGCGACAACATACACTATATATTTCTTCTTAGTAATTAATTAATTACTTCTAACACCGCTCATGCCTGCCTATCCGTCACAGTTAGCCATCGCCTTCAGCTCCCGGCCACGACTTCCGGAGGACTGGGTTTTAATTTAAACATCTTCCATGCTACGGAACAGCTCGTTGGGGGAAGATTAAGTTGAGATAAACAGAGAGGCGAGGCCGAGGAGCCTGGAACCGGGTTCACTCGCTGCCCCAGAGCAGCCCGCAGCGGTCAATGCGCCAGATGCCACCGGGGCTGTTTAATGTTCGGGGTTATGACCGCAGTGTTTACAAGACGTCTTCGGTTATTTATACTGTTATTCCTTGCAGAGGGCCTTGAAACTTCCGCTTCATTTGCTCTTTCTTTTTGATTTTTTTTTTTTTTCTCTTTTTCTCGGCTCAGTTTGGTACCTGGAGTAAGAGCTCCCTCCGTTCATCCTGTGCACCTACAACCAACCCCTAGTCTGCTTAGGGGGTAGAAGCCTGGCCCTGGCCTTCTGGGAAGGAGCCGGTGATACTGGTCCTGAGAGGTGAACCGGGGAGGTTCTCTGCGAGTGAAGGTTACCACATTATCAAGTGCAACTCTCTCCTCTCCGACGGCTGGGAATTTCTCCCATTCCTTACCTGCCTGCCTGTCTTTTACACGTCAGAGGACCGCTCCTGGTGTCTGGCTTTCCTACCACTCCCCCATCCCCCACTTGACTTTTAGGAGTGCAATTCAAGCCCTGACCACCTCCACCTTCTCCAAATTCCTGTGTTTGGTCACTTCAACCACAGGGCCAGTGTCCCCGGCTCCAAGATTCAGAATCCAATTCAGAAATGAGTCCCAGAGTGATTCAGTTGTTTGCTGTTCATGTTCAACAAACTTTCCAAGCTCCCAATCACGTTCTTATAAACCAAATGCTCAAAATTCTGAGCACCCTACTTAGGTGGCCCACAGAGAAGGAATTTCTGCTTGCTCATTCTGTGGACCCCCAAACTGCAAATGGACTTTTTAAAAGTCCTATGCCTCCTTCCTATAATTTGAAGCCTTTGCTTTCAGCATGAGGCATGAAGCTATGAATAGGGAACATGTGAGTTTAAGCCCAGAGTTCTGCCTCTAGGTTCTCCCTGAAAGGGCTTGGATCCTAAGTTTTCTCATCTCTGAAAATGGCGATGAAAGTTAGAATAATCATACTTGTACTTTTCCGCTTTTGCCTCACAAAACCTAAGTGGGACACAAATGAGATTATATCTGTGTATCAGTTACTTTCACAAAGTAACTGATGAAAGTATCAGTTACTTTCACAAAGTAGCCAGAGATGAGCTGCCCATGCTTGACCTGAACTCAAAGTGTCTCCAACAGGAAGCTAGAAGGGTGTATGTTCATAAGACACAGGTGATAGTCTTTCTATTGCCAGAACAAGACACCTTTCTG
>RCUC01130649.1:0-17246 GCA_003697995.1 Taxidea taxus jeffersonii
CCCCCCCCACGAAAAAATAATTTTAAAGAGTTTTTGTGTTGTTTGTAAATTTTTGGTAAGGCAGTGTTTGGTGAATTTGCAAGGAAGATGGCAGAAACTCACCAATTTGTAATGAAACCAAGATGTCCTCCTCCAATTTTCTGCATCCCATAACATAACAAGTTTTTATTTTTATTTTCATTTTTTTTTAAAGATTTTTTTTTAATTTTATTTATTAGAGAGAGAGAGAGCACAGGCAGACAGAGAGGCAGGCAGAGGCAGAGGGAGAAGCAGGCTCACTGCTGAGCAGAGAGCCCAATGTGGGACTCGATCCCAGGACGCTGGGATCATGACCTGAGCCGAAGGCAGCTGCTTAACCGACTGAGCCACCCAGGCGTCCCACAAGGATGGTTTTTAGATGCTATTTGGATGCAACAGGACTACAAAGGGGGTGTTCATCGACCCTGTTTAATCAGATTATAAGTGTGAATTAGGTGCTATTATAACATCTGGTTTAACGATAATCTTACTGTTGAGTTTAAGCAACTGAGTTCCCCCCAAAGTTATTAAATAATAAACCAACAACCTTTGTGAGAGGTGAGGTGATGGTTTTGGCTGAAAGTGTTGGAAATAAGTAACTTAGAAGAATGATTATTAACTGTACTTTGAGATGGACATGCTGCTTTGGTGCCTTTGGGGTTTCGGTATTGTCATAAGTTATACAAGTTGCGGTAGTGCCCGAGTCTAATAGAGAAGTTTTCCAGCTTGGGTTTGCTTGAGTAGCACCTGTTTTAGGTGTGTTGAAACATCGATTTCTGTCCCTTTCTCTGCTTCTGATCTCAGTTTCTGATTCAGTAAGTCTGGTGTGGGGCCCAAGAATCTGCATGTCAAACTCTTCCTCTAGTTTACTGTAGCTGCCAATCCTGGGACCGCACATAGAGAACCACTGGTCTAGTAGATCATTGTCACTGTGTAACGCTCACGGTGAATTTCCCAACTGAGATTTACAGTTTATATATCGAAATATGGATATTATGGATCTGAAATCCCAAAGCCTGAGAGGAAAACATAGTCAGAGATGGCAGTCATTTAAAATGAGAACTTTCTGGATAATAACCCCCCAATTTTGCTTTTGAAAATCAAAAGGATTTTTGAAATCTGTGATCATGTGCATAAGCTCTTGATTACTTCAAAAAGTGATGTGAAATGTGGAATGAGACACATTCCATCTTCCATCTGGATGATTCAGTAGATCTGGGAGGAAATTATAATCATGGGATGAAGGGGGAAATTGACTGCGATAGGAAACTTAAGAGTTACTGAAAATGCTAACGCATGAAACAATGAAACAGTTCCCACGTATTCAGTGTACATGGGAGCTCAGTTGCTTAGGAGGAGGGTCTAAACATTGATTCTTTGTCACCCCTGTACTATCTTCAACCCTTACTGCTATTAATACCAAAGTTAGTCTCACTAGCTATTTAACAAACATCATAAATAAATTTTATGTCAGAGGTCCTGAAAGATCCAATAAAGGCCAGCTCTAAACATAGTGAAGTGGTTATAAATATTGTAACTAGGGTGACAAGGCATTTTTAATTCACAAATTAAATTAAATGAATATTAGAAGTTACTGTTGAGATCCCAGTTATTACCATGTGTTATACAGTTATCTGCTTTTTTGCATTCCTCTGTTGAAATATACATATATTTTCTAGAAGAAATAACTGAACATTTTTCACACATTGGAATAGAATATGATGTCGGGCTAGTTAATTTTTCTAGAGAAGAGAACTCTTAATAATCCATACTGTGAAAAAAATGAAGACACAGGCTTAACACATACAAAACACAGCTCGGGACTTTATAGGAATGGTGAAATTATTGTTTTGGATTAGGACGACTTTCAAAGTGAGTTCAGTACATACCAGGGAAGGAAATGCCTGTGGGAACTTATTACATAGTTCATTAGCTCAAAAGTAAACAAACAGTTTGCACCATGTAAGACCTTAAAGACTATGCCTTCCATTTAGTACTGCCCCTAAGAATTACACCTTGTTACTTACTGCAGGATTCCCAGATGTGAATGTCACAGTGGAATTATGATCTGTTTTTGGTAAACACAATGTAAAAGGTTTGTGAATGCAACAGAATGGCAAATGGCTTGTATTCTAGCTTCTACGTAGTCACAGTGAAAATCATCAACTGCCAGAGTGAAGGTAGTAGAAACAACCAGAACCTTCAACTATGGCTTCCAGTCCCAACTCTGTCACATGCTGGCCATGTTTCTTGGTCACACAACTAAATTCTGATCTTAATTATATCATCCATAAAATAAGAAGAATAATGTCTATATGTTGGAATTGATACATTATTAAAGGGATAATTTTTTATTTTTATTTTTATTTATTTGTCAGAGAGAGAAGGAGAGAGAGCTAGCGAGCACAGGCAGACAGAGTGGCAGGCAGAGGCAGAGGAAGAAGCAGGCTCCCTGACGAGCAAGGAGCCCGATGTGGGACTCGATCCTAGGACGCTGGGATCATGACCTGAGCCGAAGGCAGACGCTTAACCAACTGAGCCACCCAAGCGTCCCTAAAGGGATAATTTTATAAATTATCTACATTATCGGCACGGCTTGGTAAATTATAGACAACCAAATGGGTTTTTATTAATCTTTTAGAATATGTTATTATTGTCATTTATTAGGTTACATTGCCTCCCTGTCCATGCTAAAATCCATCTCAAATCTCTAAGATTTTGTGATTACCCAAAGATAATTATTTTAGAAGGACTATGTGCCAGCCACTCTTCTAAGTGCCGCTGGACAAGGCAGACTAAATAATGGGTCTTTTGATGTGGAAGTGGAGACAGATTGCAACCTAGACAATATCCAGATGTAAATAAATAGATAAGTAAGAAGCTATCAGTGATACACTTACTTAGGAAGTGGCTGGATTGCAACCAAGCTGTTGACTATGGCCATGGTCTCATCTGAAGGCTCCGGCATGGGAGTGGTCTGCTCAGCAGCTTAGTCACATGCCACCTGTGGGCAGGCTACAGGTTCTTAAACATGGGCCTCACCACAAGGCTGCCTCATGACATGGTAGCTGGCTTCTCCTGGATAGAAGAGACAATGGAAGAGAACATGCAAGATGAAAGCCACAGTGCTTTTGTAATGTAGCTTGCAAACAACATTCCAGCACTCTGACATAGTCTGTACATTAGAAGCAAATCAATAAAGGTAGCCCTTATTCAAGTGGAAGAGATTGGGAAAAGCTTGAATGCCATAGGCAGGGGTCTCTGAGGACGATCTCAGAGGCTGTCTGCCACAGATACCCATAAGTGCCTCAAAAGCAACATGTCCAGAATGGAATTTATCCATCTACAGGAGAATCCTCTCTCCATACTTTGTTCTCAACTTCTGTCACTTCTTTTTTTTTTTTTAAGATTTTATTTATTTATTTGTCAGAGAGAATGAGCACAGGCAGACAGATTGGCAGGCAGAGGCAGAGGGAGAAGCAGGCTCCCTGCCAAGCAAGGAGCCCGATGTGGGACTCGATCCCAGGACGCTGGGATCATGACCTGAGCCGAAGGCAGCTGCTTAACCAACTGAGCCACCCAGGCATCCCAACTTCTGTCACTTCTATCACCATTTATATATGTTGTCTGCAAACCCGAGAGCCCAGGTGGTCACTACTAATACCTTCCACATTCTCATCTACATCCTATTGGTCATGATTCACTTGTCCCTCCGGAATGTCTCCTAATGTTGGCTTCCCCTCTTCATGTTCAGTTGCATCCGTAAGAGTCTTGATTAATTCTTGCCATAAGCTATTGTGAACAATTTGATTGCAAAAACATGCTTCCCATAAAGATGTTGATATATGAAAATGTTTTGAAAGGTGTTAGGGATGGACAATATTTCAATTTTCAGAAAGATAATAAAAACCACAAAACATTTGGAAAATAATTTGCTCTTACTATGAAAGCATGTGTGTGTGAGAGAGAAAGAGAGAGACTAAGACAAGTATGAATGGCCCTATTTTGTGGTAAATATTTCTCTTGTGTGTTTTAGACTGGTGTTTCCATTTTACTATTATTATTCTGAGTAGTCTCCATTAGGCAAGAGATCATTGATGCTCTTCTTCTCGCTTACCTAGATTAAGATGATTATAATCAATTCTTGAGTTCAGTTTTAACATGTAAAGCTAGTGTCTCATAAATAAGTCTTCCTTTACATATAAGAACATTTATACAGCATATCCAAGAACTTTGTAAATTCGTAACTGGGAATAATGAAGGGAATTCCAAATTCTGTGGCTGCCACTGGTTGGCTCTGTGGCATATGGTGAACCACTTAACTTCCATTACCTTTATGTTCCTATTTGCAATGTTAAGAAAATGCCCTAGAGTTCCTTATCTAAGTTTCTATTAATTTTAGACATGTTTTTTGAACCCAGTATTTTCAAAGGTAATGTAAGAACATTATTACATTCTTGTTATCTTACTAGAACTAGAATATCTTTTCTATTCATTCATTTCATTTATCTATACTTTTTTTTCTCATAAAATAACCTTACCTGTCACCTGATGTTATTTATAAAATAAAGTCCTCTGAGCCTCAATGTTCTGTTGGCCAGCAAATAGAGATTATATATGGAATGATTAAATGGAATCTCTAATCCAAAAACACATGAAATTTCTACCAGAAAATAAAAATAGAAACATTCATACTTTATTCATTTTCTATCTCTCTCCCTCAGACATGCCCATGCGCGTTCAAACACACGCTTACACAACAAAAGCAAATTATTATAAATAAATTAAAAGAAATGGTCAAGTGAGAGTAAAACGTTTTTATGTTATATATCTACAGAATTAGTCCACACATTTCTTTCACTGCAGTGCTGGGATTTATGCTGGCCTTGTTTTTCTTTGTAAGAAGGAACAATCTATCTTTTTTTCAATTAAGAGGTGACTTCATCATGTCACAAAATCGTCCAATCCATAGCTGTTGTTGTTCTTGCTTTTGAACGAAATAAAGACTTCCTTAAACGGTAATTAACAGGATTATACAGTTTAACGTATGCCTTCATAAACTTATATCCTATTGTATAGAATTGAGGTAATTTCTCTATTTGGTAATTTCCAGTTTGGAGAATATGGGCCTTTATACCATACATAAGTAAATGCCCCAGTGGCATTTGCTTTTGTAGTAACAGTGAAGCTAAATACTTTACAAAATAAACTCATAAGGGCAATAACCAAGGCAAAAGATTGCAAGCACCATACTTATAGTGTAATAAGTGATACTTACAGCATTCTGATCATTTAAAAAGTTGATGGTACTTTTAACATTTGCAAACATCTCCATAGTGCAGTTTCAGGAAATAAATCTCATTAATGTATCAGTCCCGTTATTTTGCTGGTGAATTTGTTGACAGATAGTAATTGGGTCACCGTATTGAAATGCCCCGTGTAAGCTCAGAATTCTCTGTGTAGGTTGGCATGACAACCATAGTGGTCGATTAAACATGCTCAGAAATTGAGAAACTGTGCTTCTCAGAAGACGGTAACTAGATGAGGAATAGAAAACTGTCCAGAGAATGGCAAAATGGACACAAATTTCTAAGAATTGCTTTGAATGTGCCATTCTGTATTGATTTATGTCATATTAATAGGATAAACATGATACATACAAAGACCTAGATGTTTAAAATTTCACTTAGATGATTGCCAAATATATCATTGATTTTGCATGGATTTTAAAAAGAATAGGTTGGGACATCCCTAAAATATTAAGTACTCTTCCAGCAAAAATGCGAATATTACTCAGAACAAATAGAATTGCTATAAATGGTAATTTCTATTCAACTCTTTCCCTTTTAAGCTCTTCCATGAATCACATGGCAGATGACATACGCAGGTGGCAGAGATTGGCATCCTGGCACAGAGACGCTGCCTTTGCCGGCCAGCACTGCCACGGATTTATGGATGGGAAAGACGGTGAAAGGATAAGTCATTAGCAAGACAGGCAGAGTTGGAGCAAGACTGATGGCATGGCTCACTAACAATTAGCCTAAGACAAAATTTGTAGGTAACAAATAGAAGCAGGTCTTTATAATCATAGAACACTTCCTATTTTTTGCCATTCATTTCTTTTTTTATGACCATTACCTCAGGCAACTCTTAGAGTAGGAGGAGAAGGCATCAACAAGCTAGCAAGTTTTTTTTTTCTTAAGTTAACTTGATGCTATTTGGGGAATAAAGTAATAAAGACAAGATGAAATGGACATAACAGATTTACTGTATCCATAACTCAGTTTAAGTGCCAAGACAATCAATATGTGAAGTCAATGAAGGTGGCATATTTTCATTTGATTCTTCTTTATTAGTATGCCTGTATGGAAATTCAAATATGGATGTTTTGATTAGGCAGTGAACAGAATATAAATATCAACTATAAAATACATAATTTTGCCTAGGCTGTTATAATTTCAAAAGTCTCCTATTGAAAGGAATTTAAAAAATCAGGATCCCTTTTAACATTTTTGAGAGGAGGAGATATTACAGATCATCTTCATCCTACAAAAGGAAATTAACTGTGTAGGATTAAGGAGCTAATTAGTGACAGAACTAAGCCTAAAACCCTGCTGGCCTCATTCGAATGCAGGCTCTGTTTGTGGTGCCTTCTAATCCGCTACCATCCATACTGTGGTCAAACATGATAACGCCCTAGTTCCAGGAGCTGTCCGTTTAGTGCACATGAAACCAATACTGTTGGCCTGATGAATTTTATTTCGATATTCCTCATTTTCTTTCTTTGTCAGAGTTCCTTATCTGAAGCTATGGGCTCTAATTAATTACTTTGTGTGTTAGTTTTCACTTATGTTTAATTTTGAATAGCCATATTAATATTTTCTCTACATCTACAGGTCTGATTTGATCATCAAGAATGATCAAAGGATGGATAGGGTTAAGTATTTCCTCATCATTGGTTGGCAGTTAAAAATCAACCCTGAGAAAACAAAATCAACTTTTGAAATTACCCTGTAATGTCAAAGATAGACGTTTCTGTAACATTCTTATTTCTGCCAATGCCAGTAATTAACAGTAATAAAATCTGGCTTCAGTTTGTGTTAGAACTGTTTCCCTCATTAAATTTCTAGTTTGGGGGGCAACGGTTTTGTCTTTCTTGTATTATCCTCCTAATGTTTTGGTTGAAGCTTTACAAGTATTGGGACTCAAAAATGTTACATTTAAAAAATCAGTGTGCTGCACGTTTTTATTTTATATTTGTTATTTCTGTTAATGGATATGAACTGAATATATCTTACCAATTTTAAGATAATTCTTTGAGGAAAAAATCACATTTTCCTTGATAGCCAGATTGAAAACACCCCTCTCCTGCCCTCTCTTTGTTTTTTTTCTGACATATCAATAAAGCATCTTTGTTTTCATTCTTTGGTTCTTCTTTTCAGTCTGTCCTCAGACCTTTCTCATTTTCCTTTCTTTTTCAAGTCTCTTCTCTGTCTTGTTCTTCCCTATTCATATCCAGCCCCACTCCCCCAAGTCTTCAGTGGCTTCGTTAGATTAACAGACATTAGTGAATATCCATAAAAGGAGAAAAGAGTGGGTGGAGGAGCAGGGTGGGCCAGAGGAGAGATGTGCTAGAAAGTAAAAGGTGAAATGACAAACGGGAAGAGTGTAGATAGAAAAAAAATAGGGCAAAAAGGATAAAGCAATGGACAGGAATGCAGTTTTTGTTGGTTAACACTTCACAGCATATTTCTATAAAGTATTTTTTCATTCTTTATTGGATTCCTTCATTCCTTCATTCATCACTTCATGAATACATAATGGGCACCCACTTTGTGCCAGCTGTGGATGAATCGCTCAGGACACAGCAGTTGCAGATGCACACAAAAACACAGACACAACGTCCTAGCCTTCCTGGAGCCTATATTCTAGTAGATAAAAACTTAGTTTAAAAATGGTGCTTTGTATTGTTTATGAATATCCTTATTTCAGAAGTAAAAACAAAAATAAAATATTTTTCAGAGAATTGTGTCTTGCATAGATTAAATTTGTTTGCCAATGAAGAGTGATGTCCAGTAGGCAGTTCGGTGCATGGATTCAGGATTTAGGAGAGAAATCTGCATTGGAATTTTGCATTTTTAAGTTTTCAGTAATTATGTGATCGTGGATGATATTGGTCTTGAGCAAATCAGCCCGAAGGCATTTGTAGACATGTAAGGGGCCCCGAACAGAGATTTATAGCAAACATTATTGAAGGAAGCTGAGTGTAAGAAGGAGAATGTTAAGTTGCCAGAAGGGATGTGTTGTGTCCTTGAAGGAAAGCATGAGAGAGATCAAGAGGAAGAAGAAGCCAGGGGTATCACACTCCATGACGACCAGCAAGAGAAGGTCAAGGGTAACTTTGGTGAGGGCGATGTCAGCTAAACCTTGGAGTGAATCTTTTCTGTGGTATTTCTGTGAGGCCCATCCTACCTTATATTATCACAGTGTTAAGATATATATATTAATACTTGATATGTCCCATCCTGAGACAAATTTTTTTTCATGTCTTGTGTGGTCTTTGGTATGGTAGGGAATTGAATACAGATTTATGTCAAGGGCAATGAATCAGAGTAGTGGAGAAACAGAAACAAAAGAAAATAGCCCTCCATTCTAGACCAGTGGGAAGCTGGTAAAGAGAGAGAGGTCAAGGGACGCCTGGGTGGCTCAGTGGGTTAAGCCGCTGCTTTCGGCTCGGGTCATGATCCCAGCGTCCTGGGATCGAGTCCCACATCGGGCTCTCTGCTCAGCAGGGAGCCTGCTTATCCCCTCCCCTCTCTGCCTGCCTCTCTGCCTGCTGGTGTGATCTCTGTCTATCAAATAAATAAATAAAATCTTAAAAAAAAAGAGAGAGAGAGAGGTCAATTGTAGGAGGTGCTGAAATCTTTGTGTGGTTAGAAAGGTTAACAAACACTTTTCAAGATAAACCAACTACAGATTTTTTTTTTCCTGTTCCTATTTAAAGAGTAAAGCTTAGATTTGTTTCTTGAACACAAAGCAGGAAGATTTTTCTAAGTCTTACGTTTTGTGTGTTTGACCTTATGTTCTCCGTTAGAGAAAGCACAGCTGTGGTGAAATTAGTCCAGAGGTTTCGGGCAGGATGGACTGGAGGAGCAGAGTCAGTGGTTGTATCGGCTAACCCCAGATAAAGGCTACACATTGAAAGGATTCAATTGATTCAAGGAAATATGGTGACAAAAATAGATGAGAAACATGGTGTCTCCAGGCCAAAAGAAATACTTGCACTTTTATCTGTTAAGTAGTTAGTAACAGCAGCCCAACAATGCCTGACAGATGTCACTGTGTTTTCTGTTGAAAGTTAAAAATATCTAACGGTTTCCTGTGAGTTCCCTGCAGCTCTGTGAGGTGACTTGGGTCACACGTTGGAAACCATAGGTTAATGCTGTGTGTTCTCATATCTTCTTTTGGTATCAGAACAAATACTGCTCTCTACCATAATTGCTTGGTGATTTTCGGCCCTTTTGCTGGACTGAGTCTCCAGACTGTACAAGCAGAGGGCCACATCTTCTTTCCCCTCATTGTGTCCCCTGGGCCCAGAATGGTGACTGGCTTATGGCAAGCGGTCAATAACAAGTTGTTGAATTCATCCAAACTATGAGTAGGTTAATTTCATTAGTGTCTATATAAAATGCTAATTTATCTGTGTGTATTTTTGAAGCCACAAATAAATTTCTGACAGTTTTTTTTATCGGATTCATTGTTACGGTCTCTGTGAGATCTGTTGACAACATATGAGTAGAATGAATGCAAGTGCTAAAAAGGATTGCTTTCCTGGGTCTGCATAAGAGAAGGTGAATTAGATGAATAATCAGTTTGGGTACACTTTTGAGGGAATTGTGGTAGACAGGAGAATAATAACTGTAATAATAGTAAAAATTCATATAATACACTTAACTCATCTTATTCTCCAAACAGCTGTAGGAAGGATGATGCTTAATAAAGAAACCCCAGAGTTAGTGATTGAAAACAACAGTTATTTTTTTCTCCCACAGTTATGTGGGTTGTCTGATTCATTCTTCTCCTCCATGTGGCACGGGCTACCAGATACTGGGACACCTGCAGTCATCTAGGGTCTTGATTGGGCTGGAATGTCCAAGAGGACTGGCTGTTCTCAGTTGATGCTGGCTGTTGGCTGACACTGTCCGCTGAGACTTCTGCACCAGTGCACCTATGTGTGGCCTCTGTGTGTAACTTGGATCTCTCACAGCATGGCGGCTGGGTTCTGAGAGGGAGTCTCTGAAGAGCAGGTGCTCTCGGAGACCCAGGCAATAGTCATGAGGGTTGTAGCAATCTAGACTCAGAAATCTGAGAATTCCTCTTCTGCCACGTTGCATTTATAAAGGCAAGTCACCAAAGCTAACCCAGATTCAAGGGGAAGGGTATTAGAGCCCACTTCTCAGTGAAAGAGGCAGCATGCATAAGAAGAGATGAAATGAATTAAAAGTGGCCATCTTTGACTCTCTGTTACATGCAGTTACTATTATTGTTCTTATTTTAGAAATGAGATCATGGAGTCATGGAGAGGTTGGTGACTTAGTTTCACAGCTGAGAAATGCAGCAGCCAGGACTCAAATTCAGAGAATCTGCTCCAGAGTCTATGCTCTTCATCACAACCTGTTACTGCCTCACCTCTGGCAATCCTGTTCACTGTTGTGCATGATTACACACACACACACACACACACACACACACACACACACACACACACAGACCTTCAGTATATGTAGAGCTCATGATGGCAGTAATAATGGCTATAATACTTTGGTTTTGCATCATTTATTAAAGTTCACATTGATTATTTCATTTACTCATAGAATGAATTTTTCTTCAGTAGTTTAATTTTGAAGTAATTTTAAATTTAGAAAAGCATTGCAAGGATGGTACAGAAAATTCCTGTGTAATGTCACCCAGCTTCCCCTAATTCTTACAGAAACATGGTACATTTATTAAAGCTTAGAAATTGACAACAATGCACTACAGACTTTTTTGGATTTCTAATGCCGTTTAATGTTCTCAGATCTAACCTAGGACATGAACTTGCATTCAGTCCTGTCTCCCTAGTTTCCTCCCATGTGTGATGGTTTTTCCACCTCTCCTTGTTCTATGTGATCTTGACACTTTTGAACAGTACTGGTCAAGTATTTCGAAGAATATCCCTTATTTTGTTTTTGCATGACGTTTTCTCATGGGTGGCGTGGGTTTTGGATTTTGAGGGTGAGTACCCCAGGGATAATGTTAACATTGATTGCTTGGTTCTGGGACTGTCTACCAAGTTGCTTCCCAGTAAACTTACTGTCCTTCCCTTCTCTACTGTATTCATTAGATGCAGGTCATAAGTCCCTCCTATGCTTTAGGAACTCCACTCATGCTCTGCCCGCTGGAGGAAGTGATATTTAAAAATTTGTGAACATGTTAAAATGACCACCTCCATTCATAAATATTTCAGAGACAGCCTCTGAAGCTATGCAAATATGATGACACTCATAGAAGGAATTTGAACCTCTCTAGATTAATCCAGATTTTTCTCCTCAGATTTGAACTTGTAACAATAAAATTTATTTTTATAATTATTTAATATTTTACCTGTAAATACTGTGGTATAATGTCACAAAATGAAGGACCAAACCATAATCCAAGTAATTCTTATCAGCCTATGTATTTCCCCATATAATCTATTTACTAAAGTATAAAACATAGTTAAAGTATATTGTTCATAGAATTTTATCCACGTGTTTTGTTTACTAGCTCTGCCTTAATGAATCACATCAAAATATGCATTCATCTTATATGCTTATATCAAAGCATGTAATTCTACGCAAGTATTAGGCTTTAATGTTGTGCTTGAATAAACTGTGGATTGTTTTAAGTCATTAAGTTTTCTTTCTGTATTATAAAATTGGTTTTCTATAAATACCAACCTTCTTAAAGAATTTAATTTATGGAACACTGAAGTCAGAAAAAGTTTTTAAATTTCTGATGAAAACAGAAATATACCACACCTATCATGAATAAGTCACAATTGTGCAGTTCTTTTCTCAGTCCTTGAAAAACTGTCCTAATCAGAGGATTCATATGACTTAATCTAAGATTCTATTTTAAATTAGTTTTTTTCTATAAGGATGAAAGTGAGGATGTTGAGGCAGTGTCTGAATATTTAATAAATTGTTTTTAATGCTTAGAACCACTACTGTTATAGCAAAGGGAGGGAACAAAAACATTATTTTGTCAGGTAACAGTTAATTCAGAGTAGTTCTCATTTAATAAGCAAGACAAGAGTGTAAGGAAGTGCAATTATTATTAAAGTAGGAAAGTTTTGAAAATAATTTAGCATTAGTATTACCTTTTCTGAGTTTTCTTTCATTGTTGCTGATAATTTAGGACAATATATTTTTTCAAATGTATATTAGTGACAATGGTTTTACCACTTATGCATTGATTTTACTTAATATATTCAGAACAAAACAAATGTATATTTTAGAATGTTAGTCACTGAATCATCATTTCTGTTTGTAAATAGCATTTTTGCCGTTCAAACAATAACATCATATACTAAGAGAAGAAATGAAAATAATTGTTTTCACTACTTAATTTTTCAAATTATTTGTTAGCTCTGTCCTTAAGGCATATGCAAATAATGCAATTTATGCTATTATGGAATATAAATTATTAAAATATGTAATGTAATTTATACAACTTGTCTATAATTTCCATAATTGCAGATATTCTGGGAAAATAAAGTGCTATTTCTTATTTGGTTTATTCTACTGGTTAATCAAATGTGATGAATTTATATAGACTGGAGAGTTTTACTCATTTACTATATTGTTTATCAGAGAACCATCAAACATATAATGATAACATTATTTCTGTCATCCAAGAACAAATGACTGAGTAGGAGAGAGAGACATAAATGTGAACTTCTACCTTATAAGACTGGATATGGTTTTCTTAGTTTTCTTTCCATTGGGATTTCAGGGAGTTTCCACACAAAAGCGATTCTTTTTTTGTGAACATTTAAGGGTAGTTAAGATTTTGAAAGGTAGAAATTGGTGAGATGATAATCCATAAAGAGGAACAGTCTTAGCAAAAGCCCATGGTGGGTAAGGAAAAATAGTTTTGAGAAACTTGGAAGGTTCCTTTGGTAGAACCAGGGTATATGGAAGAGTAGTTTGTGAAATAAAATTGGGGCCAGATGATTGGAAGCTTTTGGCCTAACCTTTTTTTTTTTTTTTTTTAAACAGCAGAATTTGGTAAGTAAATGATGATGTTTGTTATGGTTGGCACCGATTCAGCCTTCCTACATTCTAGAGCTTGCAACAATCCAGTTAGATAGATGCCATGAGGATTTCTACATATTGTAGTTGAGAAACTTGAGGCTTGGACATGTTTCATTACTTGCCCCTCTGCTCAAACCCATTCATTATATAACATGACTTTTGGATCTTTATGAAAGTAGGAGTTGTAAAGCCATGCATTAGGAGAGAAGGATTCAGAAATGCACATTGGGGAAGAGATTTGTGGTCAGTAAAGAAGTGCTTCCAGCCGTCTACATATCTGTTTCGGAATCATAATGTTAATGGAATAATAGGGATGTGGTGAGATTGGGCAGACAGTGTCTCACGGTACTGGCAGAACTCGGTAGATGACCGATTTAATGTCTAGGGAATAAGGAAGGAAAGGACCAGAATCATGAAATGATTTTGATTTGATAGTGATGGACCTCTCATTATGAAATAAAAGGTGAGTTTAATTTTAGACAGGGACTTTGCCATGGGGAGTCATCCAGATGGCCATGTTAGGCTGTGTGTATAGGGCCCAGAGCATTTAGAAATGTGAACATGAATCTCAAGTGAAAGATGGGAGATTGTGAAGAAATTAAAATAATCTGAAGAGAGACAATAATGAAAGGTTTGGGTGGGAGAATATCAGAGGCAAAGAGAAGAGGACTTAGGAAGGGATAGATTCAGTGAATGTTCATAATCAGAAAACAAAAGGAGTTCAGAAAGGAAGGAGTTTTAGGAAGCTGGACAGGGCTGGGGATGACCCCGGGGTAATTTCAGATACAGAAATTACTATGTCATTAATGATATTTGGGTATTTGAAATGTGTTTCCTCTTCCGGCTTCATAATTTTTGCAACACAATGGAGGAGCCCTGGATCCCCTGCCCTCCCAGCCCCCTTCCCTTCATGTCCTCAGGACATCCAAACAGACCCCTCAGGTTTCTTTTTGCTACTTGAGTCTCCGGTAGAAAAATGTATGTGCTTCTATGGCCTTATTTCCCCACTCTGGGTGTTATTTGAGTGATGGTATTAAAACGAAATAAGTGAATGTAATGGTTGTCTTGTTTTATTTTTTTCTTTTTATGACTGCGCCCGAGGCCCGTTGCTTCATTTTTAAGCTGTTTTTATACAACTCTGAGTCATTTGGTGTTGCTGGGGGTGAGCTGTGTCTTTCATTTTCCTGCGTCTCCGAACACCTTGCCCTTCCAGTCGAGTCGGAGCGTATGTTCCTAAGCTCCCTGAATCCCTCTACCACAGGCTGGTCTTTTGTGCATGTGGTGATCACTTAACCTGACTCATCTGAGTATGTGGAGCTGAAACGTTGGCTCAGAACTACCACAGACAGGTATATTGTAGATGGCGGACGACAAACTCTGATTCGGGAGGTAGGGAACACTTTGGGAACAGACGGTGAAATTGGTTTCCTCGGTTCTCTACAGCTTCATAGTACCCAGATAGTCTGGTATTATTCGGAAAACATTAGCTAATATGTGTTAAAGAAATTCAAATAGTCACACACTTCAAGGTAACTTTAAAAATTTTTTTTTTCTTTTTGAACAATGCTAAATGGTTAGGCAAAAACAGTGGCGATACGGAAACACACAGGCGCGGGTGGGCGTGCGCCGGCCGGGCCGGCACGGGCGCCGTGTGTTTACTGACCGACCCTTGCTGACCTCCTGCTCGCTGCCGGACACTTGGGACGAGCAAAAGGGACAGAAAGCTCTGGTCTTGCGCATACGTGCTTCCTTTTGCAGACTAAGAACCCGAGCCTCAGACGGGCAGTCGATTCAGGAGAAGTCGGAGCGTGCGCTAAGGCGGTGTTTCTTCCCGCTGCGAAAATGTTCTTTCCGCTGAGCGCGCCCCATCCTCGGTGGTGGTGCGTTGCTACAGTTTCATCTTGTTTTCCAAAATGAATACAAATGTATCGTCTCCTTTGAAAGAAGCCACTCTTTTCGCAAAAGCATCTTAATTTTGAACTCCTTGTTTCTCCCTTATTTCCTTTTAACCATTTCACCCTCGTATTTCCTTCCTAAGAATATAGGGGGGACAAGCCTGTTTGGTAACGTCACACCGCTGCCCGAGCGGTGTCTTTGTTGCCAAAGTGGAGCAATAGCCACAGAGTTGCTAATTTCCATTTCGTTTAACAGAGAAGTCTTTTCAGATGTCTTAACTGATCTTCCCGGGCCCCTGCTTCCAGACCCGTGTGGAGCAGGTTGGCCCCGGTGTAGCTCGCCATGGTGGCTTGTGTTCTGGAGGGCCACGAGGCCCGAGAAGCTGTGCAAGAACAGTGTCTCGCGGCAAACACGCATTCCTGTTGCTCGCGGACGCCTGCCAGCTACCTGGGAAGCTGGAGTGCCATCCCGTCTCCGAAGACCTACCATGTGCTGGGGAAAAGAATGAGGTCGCTCTGCAGAGAGCGACCTGGGAGCGTGGTCCCTATGCATCCTCAAACCAAAACAAAGTAGAAATCACTCTCCATGTGCACTTTACTTTAAAAATATTTGTATAGGGGCGCCTGAGTGGCTCAGTGGGTTAAGCCTCTGCCTTCGAGTCAGGTCATGATCCCAGGGTCCCAAGATCGAGCCCCACATGGGGCTCTCTGCTCAGCGGGGAGCCTGTTTCCCCCTCTCTCTGCCTGCCTCTCTGCCTACTTGTGATCTCTGTCAAATAAATAAATAAAATATTTTTAAAAAATTTAAGGGGCGCCTGGGTGGCTCAGTGGGTTAAAGCTGCTGCCTTCGGCTGGGGTCATGATCCCAGGGTTGTGGGATTGAGCCCCGTATCGGGCTCTCTGCTCTGCGGACAGCCTGCTTCCTCCTCTCTCTCTCTGCCTCTCTGCCTGCTTGTAATCTCTGTCTGTCAAATAAATATATAAAATCTTTAAAAAAAAAAGAATGTTTAAAAAAATTTTAAAAATAAAAAATATTTTTATAGGTAAAGGTATATCTCCAGAGCCTTAAAGATCAAATGGTTAGCAGGGATTCTGTCAAGCTAGGTAAGATTAAAAGGCGGTATCATGAGAAACAGCAGTGTTCCCAGGGCTAGATGGAGAACCAGAGCCCGTGAGGCCACGTGCAGAGTGTGACACCATTGTGCCATCGTTTTCACAAACACGTTGCGAGCTTGATGGCGTTCTTTCTGCTGGAATATAATTTTATAGGATGGATTTTACCTCAGTTACCAGCAGATTTGTAAATAAAGAATTAGCGAATTTTATTTCAGTTGTATAATAAATATAATATATATGTTATATGCATAATTATATAGAAATGTATATGCTATTAATATTTTACTATACTCTTGATACATTTACATAATTATGTAATAGATTATGTATTTTATATATAATAATGTTGCTATTTTTTATATATTATGGATCTATATTATTAATGAGGAAAGGATTACTAGGTGATTACAGTCACAAATGTCATATTAAGTGGAACGCAAATCGAGGAATCTTTAATGAGAAAATACCTGTGCTGTTTGTTTTTTTCTTACCTTAGTTTTCTTTGTCCTCATCTTAAATATGTAGCTGGACAAGCACAGTAGAACCGGACTATCGGGAAAATGTCAGTGACTGGTTTTAAATATTGTTTAGGCTTCCTCTGATCAGGGTACTAGATACTGCTTAGATTAAATGCCGCACATTACCGTAGGATAATTCTAACTGTGGGAAACCTTGATGCTATAAGAATATAGTTCTGGTGGGCCTGCCCTGCTGATCTTCTAGTTATACCCTGACATCTGTGAGTAAGCGTTAGAGCTGAACCGGAGCTGGAAGGAGAGATAAGTAAGCAGGTGGAAGCAAAGCTTTGTGGTAAAAGCAGTGAGAAGTAAGTAGGTGCTAACTAAGGAAAGTAGGTGACAGGATTACCGCTCTATAAAGA
>RCUC01130650.1:0-30383 GCA_003697995.1 Taxidea taxus jeffersonii
AGATGTGGGTCTTGATCCCAGGACCCTGAGATCATGACCCAAGCTGAAGGCAGATGTTTAACTGACTGAGATACCCTGGTGTCCCCAGTTATTAGATTTAGAAGGAGAACCCAAAACTACCCATATACCAGAGATTAACTCAGATATGTCTACAATCCTATATCAGAAGTTTTCCTAAAAGCCAAAAAACCTAGATTGGTAGCCAATTTAGTTTCAGCGTGTAGGTAATTATAAATTACAAGCTGTATACTGTTGTATTTATTGAGAATATACACTGGCTTTATTTTTCAAGGATTGATGTTCTTTTTTTTTTTTTTAAGATTTTATTTATTTATTTGATAGACAGAAATCACAAGTAGGCAGAGAGGCAGAGAGAGAGGAGGAAGCAGGCTGTCCGCAGTGCAGAGAACCCGATGCGGGGCTCGATCCCACGACCCTGGGATCATGACCCGAGCCGAAGGCAGCGGCTTTAACCCACTGAGCCACCCAGGCGCCCCTCAAGGATTGATGTTCTATTTTAAGATTCTATTGTAGACCTCATCGTTGTTTTGTTTTCCCTTCTAAGAGGTTTCTTGATTTCTCATTATCTCGCCATTCAATGGGAGGGTATGAATGGAATAAAAAGGTGGCAAAATGCAATTTATCTAAAGTTTTCCCACTGTTACCACATTTTAAAGATTAGAATGTATGGAATGAATGGGGTAGGAATATTAAAGTTATCCATCAGTTGGAGGTATAGGTAACTTTCCTTTACCTATAATTTACAAATATCAAGCAAATATGTGAAGAGAAAGACATACTAGGTTATTCTATTGGCCGATTTTCCCATTATCCTTAAAAGCTAATCTTTCCAATGTTGCTTATTGTGTTTACCTATTCTCCGAAGAGAAAGTTCCTGGTTTACCTATCACTTAGTTACCCAAATATACTGGAGCTCTGAACAGCAATTACTGCTAGCCTGGCATGAGCTTGCTTTTCATAAATATCACTCAGAACTTATTCATATTTCTTCCTGCTGCGGGCCTCCTTCTACCGACCGTCATGTGTTTTTCTTTTTCTTTCTTTCATGGAATGTTCTTTCGGTGGAAAATTCATTCTAATTTAGAGAACTCTGGGAAAAAAAAATGAGGGGGAAGGTAGAGTCAACTTCTGATGACTTATGGGCAGTTAGAGTCAAATGTTTGAGAAATGGGCTCCTGAATCAGCAAGAGATTTTACAAAGTGACCGGTGGACCTGCATACAGATAGGTAGAGTGTGGAGATGCCAAGAAATAATGCTACTTCTCTTGCATATGGCTAATAAAAAGACTGCATTGCTAAATGCAGGGATAGGAAGGTTAATGACGATACATTCTTTTTTAGTATCAAAGATTAACATGATAACTTGCATATTAAAGATAATTCAGACACACTGCTAACGGAAGAGGCATACAAAATTAATTTCTACAGCACCTCGTAAATGAGGATCACTCACTCTTCTCCTGCTGATGCTTTTTGTCTTGGCAAGGACTATGTGCCTCCTTAGAGCAGGTGCACTTCAGTGCCTAATAGGGCATCTTCAGCCCCTGTGGAATTTGACAAGCTTGGGGTGTGTTTCTTAATCACCGCCAGTCATTCTCTAGGTGTTTCCCTGCAGGTTGTGACTTGGCAAGGATTTTGGTTTTAATAGCTAATGAGACAATGGAATTGAGCTGAAATGAGAAGAGGGTGGAAGGTGGGAGAAAGAATGGAAGACAGGAGGGAACAGCAGCTCTCGCCTCATGCAGAAGATTCTCCACATCAAGTGTTGGACAGCATCTTTGGGTAACTGCTGTCTTGAGCCATGTGGAGGACCAAGGCTCAGCTGACATAGGAAAGCAGGCTGAGATCTGGTGTACTATCTCAGACAACTTGCTTGACTTCCTCAAGTCTCACTGTATATACCTGCTGAAGGGAAACTAACATTACTAACGAACATTACCTTCCACGGTAACAATATATTTTTAAACTTTGGGGTAATTTGTCTATAGTGAGATGCATAAATCTTAAATGTACAGTTCAATGAATTTTTTCCATATGTATCCACCTTTGCAACCGCAGCATAGTCTTCTACCTAGAAAGTCATATATGGAAGTTAAAACAAAAATAAACAATAATGGTTTGCACTTATATAGTGCTTATTATGGTCCAGGTGTGCCGCTCCAAGTGCTTTACACGTATTATTTTATTCTTGAAACCTTGTGAAGGGAGGAGCTCCCATTTTCTCCCATTTTCTACAGATAAAGAAACAAGGATATAGAAAGATTCTTGCTCTTAATATCCTCCGCCATTGGCTCTGTAGCACTCATTGTGTGGCGTGGTCTTTAGTGCATCAGAGGAATGAGAATGGAGTCTCCTTCATGGCTGACATTTCTTTCCATTCCTCCTCTTCATAGTCTACTTCATGACTATGTCTTGCTTGTCCTGGGCTAGTAGGCTGTGCATGATGTTCTAGCAGGAGAGATCTTGAGGGAAAGGGCCAGACTTTAGCTATGTTCCTCCCCAGTTTCAACAGTTGGGTCCATTGTAGGTGCTCTAGAAATAACATGACGCTTGTCACCAGAAAACTCTGCCCCTTAGCTCCTACTTGCTCCTACTTAGTAAAGTGACAGTGTTGAAAAGTGTATTGGCTACATTCCCTGGGCAGTTGGGCTGCTTAACCACCTTTGGGGTCTCTCTAAACCTGTCTTTGTGATAATCTAAAAATTTCAAGTGAAAATCCCTCATGTTTCCAAGCCCCTTTGAGCTCCCTTGTCCCAACATGTGTCCTCAGACATCATGTTCAGACCCCAGGTGTTGCTACTTTTTCACCTTTACTTTCTTCTCGTCCTCTTCCTTGTCTTCTGTATGTTCTCTCCCCTCCTTTTCCTTCTTTTTCCTTTCCTTTCATCATGGTCTTCATGACTGTCACCAAATAAACTTCAGTAAGACACTAATCTGTTAAATACACTATGATAGCCCATTTTAAATCCTTTTTGGGATGCAGGCATGTTCAATGTGTCTTCAATAGTTGAATTTATGCTTATCCATTTGTAGTGGATCATTTTCAGACACATTTAGCCAGCTGTCTCTTTGACATCTCCATTCGATCATCTTACAGGTACTCGAACTCAACATTTCCAAAGCTGTATTCATTCTGTTCATGAAAACCTTCTCCTCTTCTCTTATTTTTCTGCCAGTCATTTGGAGCTAGCCCTCAAACTTTCTTGTGCCTCATTTTTCACTTTCAATCTATCACTAAGGCCTTTGAATCTTCTTGTGTATGCCTTGAATTTGGTCACTTCTCTCTATCTTTGCCACTTACATCCTGGTCCCATACACCTCTGTGCCGTTTATGATGCTTGACATTTGTTAGGTGCTCCATAAATATTTATTTGCAGGAAAAATAAATGAAGGCACCATGGAAGGACAAGCATGCAGTCCTGAACCCTCTCCCATTTGTAGTTTTTATGTTTTGCATAGGCACAAGACACAGTCAAAGGAACTGAAGCCATTAGCTTTTCTTGGGTTCTTTTCAGAGCTGAAATTCCACAGTTTGATGTCAAAAGCAGCTAAACACTACTAAACTTTAATGTAGATCATTAATTCGGTATAAAAATTTCTTTAAAAATTTAGTACCAGGAAACCCTGTGTTTCTCTTGCTGAATTAGTTCTCTTCTACCTTAATGACCAACAAACTCTAGAACTTGGGTGATTTCCTCTATTGTGCTGAGAGTTTATCACACGAGCAGACAGCTACATTTTAAGGGCACTTGAGCCCTTATGTTAACTTTTACACTGGCATGTCATCTTCTTACTTTTTCTTTTTCTTTTTTTTTTTTCTCTTTTTGGAGTAAGGTATCATGGGAAGAAATACATATAACTAATAATAGACATATCAACATGTCATGCCCAAAATAAAATGCTAATGTCAGTTTCATAGGCATACAGTTTGAGGTTCATCGGCAGAGACTGAGCATAATTGGAAATACAGTGTGTTTCATTGTATGTATTTTTTATACTATTCCTATCAATTGACTGGTTCTTTTCTTTATTACACTTGGACTGTCCTGAGGGTAAAGACCATATATTGTCCTCCTTTTGTACAGAAAGCTGTACAAATATCAGTTGTTGACTGATATTTATTCTGTTTACTTTCTCCTTTCTCACATCTTAGCCCAGTTTCCTCTTCATTGGCTTCAGAGTCCAAACGGGATCTCTTTGATCCTCTTATTAAAATATTGGGCCCATGTATGTGATTCATTTCTTAAATCACTCTTTTGCTTTGGGCCTTCCAGGGGAGGGCTCGCGTGGGCTCTGTTGCAGGAATGGAAAAACTAAGCAGGCAAAAGCCCCTGCCACCTCAGAACTGTCTCTGTTCTCTACCTTCTTAGCTGAGTGCTTTTAGAAGAGCAGAAGAGCCCAGAGGAGAAATTCCCCCCATATCCGCTTTTATTTGTGGGGGGTAAAAGGCAGTGATCCCCCCCCCCTTCTTTGAAGTTTGCTTCCAATTATTCAGCTTGTTTGAAATATATTACACTTCTCTGTTTTCCCTTTGTAATGAGCAACAATGGATTTTAAATGTGTAGGGCTGTAAATGAGGGGGGCCCCAGCCTCCTCTCCTCTGGAGCTGTTATGGGGAAGGTGAGAGGAAGAGAGAATCAGATGATGATTGGAGACAATTACACAACCATTCCATTTTGCTAATGCTTGAATCCAGGAGAATTTTCTCATTTAATTCTCTGAAATGAAGGGCCCCTCTGTTAGCCTTAAAATGTAAACAAGAGGCTTTTGAAGTGCGCTTTTCCCAGAAATGGAATGCTGGCAGCTCATATTGATCCCAAACATTGCTGTTGGTTTTTGTTCTTCTTGGTACTCATACGTTTTATGATGGCAGCAATACAGGACTGCTCAGGGGGCGGTGTGAGGATTGCCGGCAAGTGGCATTATTATTCTAAGTTGCAAACAGAAATGTAAAAGGATGTTCAGAAAAAGCTTACCTGAGCTCTCCTCTAGTCTCTCCACACACAAAAGGGAACATAAAAATCCACGGCGTATATCCCAATCATTTCAATTTATATCCACCTCTTCGAACGCAGTCCTGCGAGTTTGGTATTTCAGACAGCAGCGCACTTTGTTTGAATGATACAGGTAATAGCTTCGAATCCATTTCATTCCAGCATGCCTGGTGCAGGCGTTTTGTCAAGTGTAGATGTCAGCGGCGGCTGAAGGATACTGAAGTTCCTACGTGCTTTGCTTTGGTCCCGGACCCCAAAACGTCTAGGTGTAACATCAGATCCCCACACCTCACTCTACTTAATGACTACAACTGAATTTGTATGATGTCTTATTTGGATCCTCTTAGGAATTAGGCATTTTATTTTATTTTATTTTTTAAAGATTTTATTTACTTATTTGACAGACAGAGATCACAAGTAGGCAGAGAGGCAGGCAGAGAGGGAGAGAGAGAGAGAGAGAGAGAAGCAGGCTCCCCGCTGAGCAGAGAGCCCGACTCAGGGCTCGATCCCAGGACCCTGAGATCATGACCTGAGCCAAAGGCAGAGGCTTTAACCCACTGAGCCACCCAGGTGCCCCAGGAATTAGGCATTTTAATCCCCAGTTTTAGAGGAAGGGAGGTAAAATGTCCTATCTGAGGTTACACAGCCTACAAACATTGAGGCTGGGACCCGGATCTAAGTCTCTGAACCCTTGATCCAGAGTTCTGTCCACTCCCCGTCCTTGCCTCTGGGATGGGGTAAACCCAAGAACGGGAAGGGATTGCCAGAAGGGCTGCTCAGGGAAGGTGGGGAAGGTGAAGAAGCACACATAATTTTCTGCTCCTTTAACATCCCTTCCCCAGCTCCCAGCTACTGTCACTTGGTTTCTTCAAGGACAGCACCGAGGACTACATATTGCAATAACTCGACACTAAATGGGGTTCTGATTCTGAGAGTTACCCTCAATGTAGGCAGACAGGGCTCCCTCTCTGAAATCTGCAAACACTCATTCATTCATCTAACACTTATTAGGATCCTACTGTGTGACAAG
Source organism: Taxidea taxus jeffersonii (assembly GCA_003697995.1). Lineage (NCBI taxonomy): Eukaryota > Metazoa > Chordata > Mammalia > Carnivora > Mustelidae > Taxidea > Taxidea taxus. The sequence goes on from RCUC01130650.1 coordinate 6,046, forward strand.
ATTGTTCCAGGAACTGTAGGAAACAGGACTTGATTGAGATTAGACATCTCGCTCCAGGCTCTCACTGTCTTCTAGGAAAAGGTAGTGAGTGGTTTGAAAGTCATGATTGCTGTTTGCTAACCAACTTTAGTGAGATGGGTAAGCTCAATCAATTGTAGCTCAAGAAATGGCTGGTTGAATTAACAAAATGAAAGTGAATGACTGCACTGAAGGTTGAATCACCAAGCTGATGAGTACTCATTATTGTTTAGGATTCTAGGACTGGAATTTGTTTATTTGTTTGTTTTCTTCCCCTGGGACCATAATCCTTACTAAAAACAAAAAACAAACAAACAAACAAAAAACAACCAACCATTAAACAAATCAATCGACCAGGATCTTGGATTTTCAATTTCAGGCCAGCTTGAGGGAGCTGACAAGTTCAGAGGGTGGTTGCCTCATGCTCACAAAATCTAGGAGCCGGGAATGATTGTCTGTGCTCATGCACATGTGAGTGGAGTTGGAATGGTGCTAGCATTGAAGCCAGACAGGCCCCTGTTGGAATCTTGCCTCAGTTGTAGTCACCCTAGCTAAGTGACCCTGGGTAAGCTGCTTGGAGCTTCTATTTTCTCATCTGTAAAATGGGGATAACATAATATATGGAATAGGTTTTGGTAATGATTAAATACATTTTTAGTGTGGTGCCTGGCACTGAGAAGGAGTTCAGCATACGTTGCCTGTCTCATACTTAATATCCCCCCTCCCATTCCCTTTCATTCTTAATAGATTTCTGGATAAATGGTTTCTACCCTTCATTAAAACTTTTGTTATAATGACTCCTACTGCTGAGAAAATTCTGAGTATACCTCGGCAAATTAGCTCAGAAAGAATTAAAGGTGAAAGAGTTCTTGGTTAAGTATAGAGTGAAATTCATGAAGCCATCAAATCCTGTGAGTCTGGGAAGGGCCAGGGGCTGAGGTAAAGGGATTAAGGGATCTGTGTAGCAGGGTGGGGAAGAGAGGCTGTAGGTCAGGGATGATAAGCCCTGGAGGGGTGTGGGTGGTACTGACTGTTCTAATAGGTGTCCTAAGTGCTTATAAATTAATTTGAATTCCAGAAGTCACTGAATTAGAATCAAATGGGCACATGGGATGTAAGATACAGCTCTTTGCAGCCAAAAAGCTAACTTGACTCATTTCTCCTCTTGCATGAATTTGAAATGGAGCATAGTACTTTGATGGGAATCTTTCTTTAATGATGGCCCAGATTATCCGTATAAAGGCCACTTGGTTCCACCTCAAGCTTTTCCATTCGCTTCTCCTTCCATTAGTCAGGGTTAGGAGGTGGGAGAGACAGTCTTATAACAGGCTGAGCTACACTCATCTCCTGTGACACTGCGAATGTAATTGTTCTGAGCATCAGGGACGAATCAAATTTGGGGTCATGACTCAATTGGCCATATCTGCACCTTTATTTTCCTAAGAGCACTTTCTATGGAGCTGGTTTATGGTTTAATGAGTGAGCTGGCTGGGAGGAGGCTGGTCAGCAGTGGCACTGAAAATGATCTCAGAAAGTACAAAGGGGTAAGTGAAAGTGCAGGTACCTGTCAGAACACACCAATTATGCCCTAATAGCTTTCAGAAGGCACGATAACAGGCTACCTCTGTAGCCACTTCACACCATCGGAGAAATGGTGATGGGAATCTTTTCATTACTTGCTAGTTGAGGCAATGAAATGGTCCCTATGATTAGAGCCTACTTTGATAAACCCTAAAGTGAATCTATTATTCTCTCACTCAAATGTTCAAAATGCATATGCTTGTACATTGATATACTACCTCTAATCCATCAGCAAGACATGTTAACTCTGCCCCAAGTCTTTCCACTTCTGTATGTTTCTCATGCTACAAACTAATCAAACTTTCATCTTCTCTCCCCATCATTGTTACTGTAAGGAGACAGGATAGGTTGGTAGATGTGAAGGTGGGCCCTTTCTAGGTTTAAATCCCAGCTGTGTGGTATTAGGCAAGTTACTGAACCTCTCTGAGCTTCAGTTTCCTCATCCACAAAATATGTATAATGATAAACTCTCCATACGGAGAATGCTTAAATAGTGAGGGCTCAATAAACATTAGACCTCTTCTTTCCCTCCTCAAAAAGCCTAGGTAGTGTTCTGCCTTCCTCTCTAGGCCTACCCCCAACACTCATAAAAAATATAAAAACAAAACTTGTTTATCTCCACCCAAGGGTGAAACTCCTTACCATGGGCCATAAGGGCCTGATGAGATCTGGCCCCAGTTGGACTCTCCAAGTTTGTCATCTCATTATTATGCTCCCCATATTCTATAATCTGGCCACACTTGGTCCACGTGGTTCCTTCAATGTGTTAGGCAGATTTCCACCTCAGGGCCTTCACATGCTATTTCCACTGCTTGGAATGCTCTTTCCTGAGATCTCTGCAAGCTGTTTCCTTCTCAGCTCAGGTCTCAGGTCTTTCCTTCTCCTCAGGTCTCAGCTCAAGAATCTCCATCTCAGAGAGGCCTTCTTAACTGCCTCATGTGGAATGGACTTCCCTGCACGCCCAGACTCTCCTTCTCCAGTTGCCCAGCTCATTGTCTTGCTGACAGCTGTCTTTATTAGTCATTGCAACATCCAACTCCAGGGCTCCATGCTTCCTATGATCCATGAGCATTTTTGTGCCCAAAAGCTCCAAGAGGACTTTCTCTCCCCACAACTGGCACTAGCTTCCCTGTGCTGTCGTTAGGCTGCAGGGGCCTGCTTGCCTGTGTGCTGAGACCACTCACAGTGCCCATGGCTGTCCATCCCCAGGGTCAAAATACCCTAGCCGCTTCGCCTCTGTGGCCCCCACTGCTTCCAGTATTCACTTTCTGTGACACTTGCCTGCCTTTGCAGCCTACTTAGCCTCCTCCCCCTTGATGGTCCCACTTCTCCATTCCCCTTCCAGTGTTTTCTGGAACACCTCTTGATAAGTAAGTCATCTTCACCCAAACTGCATCTCTGAGTTTGCTTCTGGAGAATCCAACCTAAGACAATTATTATCCTCTTGAATTGTTTTTGATATCCGCTAGAATATAACATCCAATAAAACAGTATCTGTTGTAGTAATTATTTGATCTCTCCCTCTTTCTCTCTCTCCATATATATATATATCTTTATATCTGTATCTATATACTCCAAGATATAAATAGATCACATGTAGACTATCAGAGCTTACAAATTGTGTTTATAATCAGTGTGACTTTTTTGGACGCAAATATATATCCTCTTAATTCCAGCAACAATAAATCTATCTACCTGTCCTGTCATCACTGTGTTTCTGTATGGTCAGTTTCAACTTCTTATAGGGCATTTTCTTACAGGTTTAGTGCAATGTCATGTCTCATATTAAGTATGCAGGATTTGTGGTAAAAGCAGTAGCTGGGATTGAAGGTGAAGTGGGTATCTCCAATAAAGTTCTGGAAGTACATTTCTTCTTAAGCATTCACCCCTCTAAGATACCTAAGGAGAATTTTTTACAGTTGCTGAGCTCTGAAATCTCCAAATAGGCTGTGTTTGTTTAGCTGGGGAGATGTATTTTGGCCCTCAAGGTCCATAAAGTGAGGATGTGTATCATGGCAGACGCAGGCTGGAGGGGGAGTGAGGGACAGTTCTGGATATTGTAATTAGGTGTGCTTTCAGGGAGGTAAGAAAAGTGAATCATGAGTTGCAGCTGAAGAATGTGGGGGGAAAACGCTAGTAGAGTTGTAAAAGGCTTGTAACCTGATCCAGAATATGAAGTCTGTGGGTAGTTATTGATTTCCCAGTGGGTGGAATTACTTTTCTTTGTGACACACTGGCAGGAAGAGGGAGGTTGTGAGAACAAATTGTTATCTGTCAGAGGAGTTGTGTGTGGAAGTCCTCCTCCATGTCCAGCTGATCTAACCACATGGCCTCTGACACCCGAGAATGGTCCCCAACCAAACAGAAGAAAAGCACTGAGCCAAGCTTGCATTCCTCAGCCTTGCCTAGGGAGAATTTGGGGCTTCAATTAGGCATTTTATCTGTTTGCCAAAAGGGCTGTGGGGAGGACAGGACAAACCTTGATAACCACAAGCTCCTCACAGTCCCCCATGAGGACTGAACTGAGCTGAATTCACCCTTTGGTCGATAGGAACTTGGCTAAAGCAGAATGAGTTTCACCTTAAAGCCTGTAAAATATCGAACGGGGTTGAAGAATCAATTAACCTGTGTTGGTGACAGAGTAAGGGGCTGGCTATGAAACTCCAAGTGAAGGCTGCCATAGACAGGTTTAGACACGGGGTAACTGCACTGAGGATGTGACCAAGCCCCTGACTCAGAAGCCTTGCTTGAGTTTAACCCTTCTCCCTCTGGTGAGAGCAGGGCTCCCAAGTCTTCTCATGTCTCTCCATTCTGTTGGCAGAACTGGGATGCATCTGGGCTCAAAGATCAGCCAACATGTCCCTAGTGGGGACATAAGGTGCCAGTCTCTTCTTCATATATTTCATGAGTGATCCTTTTGGGTCTTCCTTACTCCATGTCGACTTTGGGGCTTTTCTTTATGGATATCACTTTATATCCAAAGACCTCTGCCAATCCTCTCTCAGGTGCATGGAGATTGGTGTGGGGCTGGTACAGAACCGGTACCTCTCAGGAAACCTTGAGGTGTACCCTCGCTACTGGAGACAATTTGCATTTAGAGTGTGCAGTAATTACATCTTTTGTTTTCAGTTTGGGGCCTCAACATCATTTCTGAGATGAAAACAAGGATCTCACTGCTTTTCCCATTACACAGACAATGACCATGTAGTGTGACGAATGATTAAGACTTTTGTTTGTGTGCTACAGGAGCATAAGAGAGGGTCACCTAAGTCATATTGGGGTGTCTGGGATGTTGTCCTGGGGTTTTGGCATATAAGTTTCCTAGAAGGCAAGAAGTAATTAAAATGGATGGGATAAAAGCATTCTGGGGAAAGAAAATAATGTGCAAAAACTGAGAAGCAGAAGAGGAAGAGGCTGGGACAGCATGGGAAGTGGAATATGGGGAGGTAGGAAGGGTTTGGTCACAAAGGGCTTTCAACTATGCCACAGAGTTCAAAATACTTACCTTGAGGACAATTGGAAACCATGGAAGAATTTCAAGCAGCAAGTCCTGTGGTCAGGTTTGAGTTTTGGGGGAATTTCCACTACTGAGTTTGGAAATGGGGAGATCAGGTTGGGAGACTTGGAATGGAATGTGGAGAAGGAGAGCTTGGGGGGCAGGATGGATATGACTTCATGGTGGACTGGCATTGGGTTCAGAGAAAGGAAGCAACTTTGTTTGGCCGACTGTACGGACTGTGACTGGGGTGCCTTCATTCTGAGACAGAGCAGAGGAGGAGTGGACCTGTGGGGGAAGATGCTGAGTTCTTATGTGGTTCTTAGGCATGTCTCCCTCTGGAGCTGGGTTGGGGCTGTGGTCACAGATGTAGTTTTGGCCTGATGCATCTCAAGGTGATTTTCCAAAATGGAAAAAGCATCTCCATTTCATTCTTTCTATGGAGCTAATATTATGGACATGGAGGCAAGGGAAAGGACCTTCATATTTAAAGAGTCCCTGAGTCTTGCAATGATTGCAAAAGCATATGACACTTCAAGAGAGCTATGGATTCTGGCAATAGCACCTTCTTCCATAGGATAAAACTTTCTCCAAGAAGGAAACCAGAGCCCAGAAACACTTCATTGGCCTCTCTGCCATCATGTCAACAAAAGAAAGTTCTTTTCTATGAAAATACAGAGTTGAATAGCTCTGGAGTTTAAGTCCTTTCCAGTTACAATTTGGGCTTGTCACCTGGTGGCAGACCTCCCAACCTTTATCGGGTATCAGGTACCTGGCGTGGGTTTGCAGATCTCTGATACTGGCTCTACTTGTAAAGATTGATTTAAGACGCTGGCAACATTTATCTTTTAGACCGTTTGTGTTTGTTTGCTTGACAATCAAGCCACAATTTAGAAATGCTACTTCCTGAAGCTCTATGGGCTAATATAATTTCACAGCTCCAATTACAAAGGAGAAAAATTATTTCATTTTACAACAGAGGAGCCAGACGTTTCTGAGAAATCATAGTTAATGAGAAGACAAAGTACTTTCTGAAAAGCAGGCCACGTTATTAATGCCTCCTCAGCTAAAATTTTGCTGACTCTCAGCACCAGGAGGCTTTGTCTCATGGGGATGCTGGGTGTTTGATAATCTGTGAAGGAGAGGACTTTCACACTGATAGACCAGTGCTTCTGCCAGGGCCTGGTCTGGGGCACCCACATCAGTGGTTTGTAAACAGTACAAACACAACCACTTTCTTTCCAGCTGGCAAATAAACCCTAGCTCTAGCCACTTCCTCTGAACCTGTGTTTCGTGGGAAGCATAGACTTTGGGACGAGGACTTAACAACCATTTAGCTTATCCCTTCATCTGACTCTTCCAATACCTTCTCACCATCCCTATCCATAGGCCACTTAACTACTACTTAAATACTTGGTAGGGATGGAGAGCTCAAAACCAGACCATGAGGATCTGCTAATTTAACTCTATTTGAAGTAGAATTTAAAGTTTCTGGTGACTTCCCAAGGAGATCTACATTAACATCTAAAATTTCCCAAGTGGCCTTTTCCCTTGAATTCATATCTTTGTAATGGGATCTAATGGAAGGGTCTCAACTAGAACATCAACAGAATGAACCTTTAAGGAAAAACTTGACCTTTGTTACCACACAGCTCTGTTGTATGAACAGTCCTAACAGGTTGTCACTCCTAAGAAGTAAAGGCACCATGTTTTTTCCTGTCTATTTACTTCTGCTTCTTACTTCTGTTGGCTTTGCTGCTGCAATTGGCCAGTAACCCCTGACCATTACCTCCCACCACAGAATAGCGATTGCCACATAGGGAGCCTTCAATGAATATAGTAGACCAGCTAAATGAATGAATGAGTTAATTAACTGCCTGAATGGATTAACCTCTTATCTGTCTTTACATATCTCTTTACATATCACTCTAGGTCCTGGTGATTCCATTTTACAGAGTTTTAAATGATTTTAATCTTGAGTTACAACAGGCTGTTTTAGACTTTAAGACATTGTCTTTTTATGCTTTAAACTCAAGACGATTGACTGTTCTTGATCTATTTCTTACTACCGTCTTTTCCAGTCCTTTTAAATCTTTAGCTTCAACAAAAGACAAAAAAGTTGCATCAGAGGCTGGAACTTTAGAGGGGTAGAACCCAGCACTTAATAGTCTCATTTGTATATCAGTAGTCTGACACCTGGGCTATTGCAGTGGCATATTCACGGGTCTCTGCCCTTTGCAGTGTCTTTGCCCTCTTTTCTTCCTCCAGCTACCCTATATGTTGCAGGGACAGGAATCTCCTTAAAACACATCTTTTGAGGACTCTGTTTTGGGCAGAGAACTGTGGGAGAGCAAGACTTTTTTGTTGTGTTTTAAATTTCTTTTATTAGATCTTTCAAAAATAACTTTTCGGGGTGCCTGGATGGCTCAGTGGGTTAAAGCCTCTGCCTTCTGCTCAGGTCATGATCTCAGGGTCCTGGGATCAAGCCCTGCATGGGGCTCTCTGCTCAGCCGGGAGCCTGCTTCCCTTCCTCTCTCTCTGCCTGACTCTCTGCCTACTTGTGATCTCTGTTAAATAAATAAATAAAATCTTAAAAAAAAGAAAAAAAATTAAAAAAAAAAAACTTCTCAAAGAGGAAGACTTTACCATCCTCATCTAACTTACAGAATTCACAATTCTTAGCTTCCGGCTGGTTTTATTTATGACAATGTCACTGAAGGCAGATTGGGAAGTAAGTTTCAGGAAGTTGAGGAAGTCATTCATCTAATGGCAAAGAGTTTAGAACTTCAAATGAACTCACCCAGCTTTCCAACATTGAGCTTGCAAACACATATCATTTTCTCTAACAAACAAAAATTTCCCAAGTTACATGCCAAAATCCTTTAGAAAGTAATAGCTATGTACACTTGAGCACATCCTTCTGTTTCCTTCTCAGTGAAATGGGGAAATAGTGGAATCTACCTCCAAAGTCATTGGAAAGATTGATTGAGGTAATCCATGCAAGACACTTAAAACAGTGCCTGGCACATTGTAAGCATTCAGTATGTTAGCAATGGCAGCAACTGTTATTAAAGTTCCCTCAAGATTCAGATTTCAGGGGTCATTCTAATTAGGATCAGATGTCTAGCCCTTGTCCAGAGAAGGGCAAGCAGCCTTATGGGAGTGTCCCTAGGATTATAGTCCTCAGCAGGGTGGCTCCCCAGAGTGAAACCAAGGTGCTGTGCCAGGAGATGGTATAGATGTTGGGGTGACAGAACAAGGGATGTTTTCTCCTTCATCCCACCTTTATCTTATTCTGTGTTCTGCCATTGCTCCTTGTTTTTGCTGCTGCTGATCTTTGTCAGATTCTAAGTATCTAATGGGTGAGAATCTTATCTTACTGCTATACTTCTGGAAGTATAGCCTTCCTCATCAAAGTATAGCCTTCCTCATCAATGATGTTCAATACCTGTTTGTTTTAATTGAATTAAATTGAATTAAAATGAAATCTTGATGTATAGGATTTACATCTCAGGTCTAGAAGCTGAGTGGGTGGGTGGAGGTAGCTTGAAAAATTTTGGGAATTATTTTTTGGTCCTTGGAAGCTTTGCCATATTCAAGAGAAATACAGAAACAAAGCTGTGTAGGATTTCAGAACTTTCCAGAAATTTCCTGAGACAGCAATACTAAGAGAAATACCTTTTTTGGTGAATAATTTATTTAAAATGAAAACTACTGTGCATAAGGATGCAAGTAAAAGGTTGTTCACTTTTGTACTGTCTGTGCCAGTGAAAATGTTCATCGCTAGGGCTATGACTAAATAAAAAAATATATCCATAATAAAGAATACTATGCAACAACTACAAATGATTCAGTTGATCGCTCTGTGTAATAACATAGAAAGTGCTCCAAGAAGGTGAGTGTTTCAAGAGGTGAGTGAAGAAAAATCAAGGTACAAATCAAGATACAAAACAAGATATAGCATAATCTCCTTTTATGAAAAGGACACAAAAACAAAATGACACTATATGTTTTATACTGATACATATGTGAAACTATAAAAAGATCATGAAGGTTTATCATCACAGTATAATATATTTTACTTAAGTGGAGGCCAAATCAAAATGATACTACATATTTTATACTGGTACATTTTTATATGCATACACATACATAAATTTTATATGTATGTATATATATGCATATACATTTCTTTTACACACATATATACAAAATAAAAGAATTGGTTTCCTCTGGGGAGTGAGTGTTGGGGGAGGGACAGGAATTTTGAATAAAGGTCTAAGGAAATCTTAACCTAATTTTTCATATTTAAAATTTTTATAAGGAAAACATATAATGAGTTATTTATTTAATGAAAAATTATCTAGAAGGAAGGAAGGAAAGAAAGAAAAAAGGAAGAAAAGGAACTACAGAATGAGGATGCTCAAATGCCTCTGAATTGCCTCCTTCCCAGAATGCCGGGACATTCTTCTTCCTGTCATCACCAAAGAACTGAAGGAGCTGCTAGAACAGAAGGATGAGATGCAACACCAGGTCCAGGAGAAGAAGTACTGTGTCGAACTACTCAACAGCATTTTGGAGGTCCTCAGCTGTCAGGATGCGGTGAGTCCTCACGATGATGTAGATGTCCTGGACTCAGACTAGCCGTGAGCTGATTAAGCTCTAAAATATTGATGCTGATGAATAGCAGTTGAAGTCTAAAGATAAAAGTCAATGGCTTGCTCAGCGGGCCTACTTTCTCAGTGACTAATCCCCATGGCTGTGAAAGATGACTTGGGGTTTGGAGTTAAACATGTAGCATTATGTCACCATATTTCTTGTTGGACAGGATTTCTCAGGGGGTAGGTATGGACATATTGCAGACTTTTTAGATGATTTGTCCATTTACTAAAACCTTTGCTTGCAGAGGCCAGAGGGAGAGTTTCTTATGCCTACACAGTCAAGAAAATTCTCTTGTCCATTTTTCTTTTTTGTTTTTGTTTTTGTTTTTTAGCTGATTTCCTTTTATTTTGTTTCTTTGGTTATCTCCTGCAATGGTGAAAATGGTTAAGGCTTTTTCTGGCTGACCAGATTGCTCAGGCCTAGACTCTAGAGACAGGATGAAGAGTGGGATGGTGGTAGGGAGGTGGCTATGTCAGTGAATCCAATGTCTATTTGGTAGACATCATCCAGAGATTAGGCAGCGACAACACCAAAGAGAAAGTTTCAGGGGAATAAGTAGAGGGCTTCCAAAAGGTCAGAGTCTGCAGAAGAGAGCAAGGGAGATAGATTAGTGGTAACAGTAAAGATGTAGATTTCTTAAGATTGGGAAGAGAAAGTGATGGTTCTTGATTTAAATCGGGTTCATTTGGCAACTTCACCTTGTCTTTGCATAATATCCAAGAGCCCTCCTTTCCTGGATGGGCTGGTTTCAGAGGACTGGGAAGACTTAAACAACCAAGTATTTTGTAAGTATTTATATAAGTATTTCCCCCCACCTCCTCTCCTCTCAAGAAAATGCTCAAAGAAGGGCTTTCTGGATGAACCAAATCTATGATTGCTATCATTAGAAAACACTGCAGAACATTCATTTTATTCCTTTACTGCTTGTATCTCTTAGTCAACGATTGTTATCAACTTCCTTATGTGTCTTGTCCTTTCCATTTTTTTCCATCCTAATTAACCTTCTTATCTCATTACAAAGTAAATGCAGTAGCTTGACTCACTCACTTATTCATTCATTCATATATATGATACATTGCCTATGTGACCGGCACTGAGGACACACAAGCCTGGTCTCTTTCCTTAAGAAAATCTATACAGATTATATAAATAAGCAATTGCAACATAATATAAATGTCTAAATCTCATGGATGTATACAAGATGTACTGGAGCTACAAAGACTTTGAGTGTGTGTGTGTGTGTGTGTGTGTGTGTGTGTGTGTGTCTGTGTGTGAGTGTCTGTGTATTCATTTTTGTCAAGGAAGTCTTCTCAAAGGAATTGCAGCTGGATGTTCAAGGATGAATAATTAAAGATCAGAGCTACTACTTCCTTTGCTGTTTTCTGGGCACTGTGCTAACTGCCATCTATGTTTTCTCTCTGCTCACCCTGATTGGAGCTAAGGATTATTATTCCCATTTTAAAGGTGAGAAAACTGAAATTCATAGACTTAACATTCAAGGCCAGACAGCAAATAAATGATGTGGTCAAAATTCAAACCCAGGTCAGTCAGACTTCAAATTCTGCATAGTCATGGGCATTAGAGATACAAGAGCATGGTCTTTCCCTCTCATTTTCTTCCTATCCTCCCTCTTTTTCTTGGGGGAGATGGAGATTAATGCCCAAAGGCTTGGATAAAAGCAAGATTCACTCTGTGATGTTGTCATGATGATGGTGGTGTTTTCATAAGTGCATTCACCAACCAGCTGTTGAACTGGTTCCAATCTTTGTTATTTGATCTTTTATAAAAAAATTAAGGGAGAGTTTGGTCTTACTCTCACTTGTAGTATAGGACCATTAGAGTTGGCTCCTTATTTCTCCAGAGACATCCTAAAGAACGCTACCTCTTCCTGTTGAAAATAATTTACGATATTTCTTACAGTTCAGTAATCCTCACATCCCTTTTCATGGGGAAAAAATCCTGGATTTGTTGGGATATGCCAGTGGACCCCAGTTTGAGGAACACACTTATAATGGGTTATCCATTTCCCCAATTTAAGTAGAAGTTCACGGTTCATTTGTTAAGTAGCAGTACTCAGGTTCTGCCCATCCCATGTGAGTGGTCTCCTAGAGTTCTGTTCTGATGGGTTGCCATCATTTTGCACACTGGGTAACATCAGACACTGGTGAGAAGAGCTTGCTGTCTCACATGCCCTGGGTACTAGGGGCTTCAAAGCTGAGAAGTGAGTGGGAAGCTCTGAGCTCCCCTTGGAGGATTGTGGCATTTGGACTTGAAGTGTGTGGGAGGTGTGGTGTCACTCTTTACTGTCTCTGAGTGCATTGCTTTTATAATGACTTCTGACTGTGGGCCCTAGCCCACCTCTTTCTTAGGCTGAGCAACTGTCTTTGCTGGATGAGTTAGTAAATACTATTATTACCGTTGGGTTTGGTATAAGATTCTGACACTCTCACTGTTGGTGAGCTTCACAGCCAAACTCTTCAGCTCACCAAGATGGAAATCTCTCTTCTTCTCAAAAGGTTTTTCTTCCACAAAGGAGACTCTTTCAGTAGCCATCATTACTTTGAACCCAACTAACAATCAGAAATCCCAAAGTATCTCATCTAAATCTTTCTTGTTCTGGCCTATAGGGGCTCTCCACTCTGGCTGCGTGTTTAGATCACCTGAGGAGTTTTTTTGTTTTTTGTTTTTTAAAGATTTTATTTATTTATTTGACAGAGAGAGATCACAAGTAGACAGAGAGGCAGGCAGAGAGAGAGGGGAGGAAGCAGGCTCCTTGCCGAGCAGAGAGCCCGATGCGGGACTCGATCCCAGGACCCTGAGATCATGACCTGAGCCGAAGGCAGCGGCTTAACCCACTGAGCCACCCAGGCGCCCTGAGGAGTTTTTTTTAAAGCGGCTCCAGCCCTGCTATTCTGATTTAACTGGTCCGGGATTGGTGGGGCATCACAATGACAACTTTACTAGCTGGTGGTAATAGGCAGCAAGGGCAGAGGAGCACAGCTTTTGTGCAGGAAGTCTTAAACTTGAGCATGGATCAATGTGACCTGGAGGAACTGTAAAAACAGGTTTCTGATCACTTTATTTGGAGGATGGAACCTGATTATTTATTTTTCTGAGTTCCCAGGTAATGTGGATGCTATTGGGCCAAGGACTATACTTTAATAACCACCACTCTAATGTGACCTATTTTTTTTGTCCTAATCTTTAGTATTCACTGGAAATGAAAGGCTGGTTGGACTTATCCTCAATCCTTTACCTTCTTAATTAAAGAGCCCTTTCCAGTCTATGAAACTTAGCATTTTCCAATATAGCATTTAATAAACCATAAAATGGCAAAATCTTCAAGCACATTCATTTGTACTCATAAATTCATTGTCATGCAGTAGTGGGGACATGGCCTGTGCAAATATCTGACTTTGAAAATCCAGACCATCAAGCACGCTGTTTGATTTCTAAAGGCACCGACTTCTCAAAATTGGAAATTTGGAGGAAAAATTAAAAACCCTCCTAGGATAAAAGTCCTGGATTTTTCTTCTGGTTGTTTGGATCTTCTCTGCTGATAACAGCATAGCCATTCCCTTTTATTGTCACTTTGTGTGGCACCATGGAAAAGCCTGTCTCCCCATCCAACTATAGGTTATATCTACCTGCAGGAACCATTGCTCAGGGTTGGAAACACATGTGGAAATCTAGAAATTATAGTGCAGCATGCCAAGCTTTCTTTTGGGAGGCATTGTGTGTTGGGGGATGGGAAAGGATGCTAGTCTTCAATTGATTGCCAATGTTTGAGTAATTACAGCCCAGCACAGCAGGTGTGGCAAGAGGAAGCTCTGTTTTCCTGTTATTACCTTATTCATTGTAACTCTGGGTGGCATATGACTCAGGGGGTGATGTCCGCCTTAGCCTGGGTGTTGATATTTTTTTAATGATAGTGTTAAATTCTCTCCCCCAGCTTGCTTGAGTTGCGCTTAGCATATGAAAGGGACAGGCTCAAGTGAAGGGAGAAAAAGCCTGGCTCCTGCCTCTGTTAACTCCTTTCTCCCCCTTCCAGAGCAAGGTTACTTGTCAACTCCAGTTACTTTGAAAGACTATTTTACATTGGCTTCGTTCTGTGCCTTGCTGGCTGCTGAGTAACTCATAAGATTTAATTTTGCGCCAAACCCGGAGGGAGTGGTTTCTTTTTTTTTTTTTTCTTCCCATCTCTTAAAACAGCCTTTTTGTTTTTATGTTTCATTCCTCTAACCGAAGAGTCATCATTTTGTACCCTGCTTAGCAATCACAAAGTATGTAAAGCTGACTCCTAAGCCTGAACAGGAGATGGGGTTGGTTATACCTGCATCATGGAGGGAAAGAATGCCCAGAGTCAGCTTTTTAATTTCAGCTTTTTACTTTTTTTAACCCTTTAAGTCCATTGACTAAATCTGGGAGGTGGTTAACCAAGGCACACTATTAGTCATGAACTGTTTGGGATTTCTGGTATTTTTATTTATCAACTTAGGTGCTGGTAGGGAAGGCTTTTGCTCATGTATTTTGGTTCGCCTGGAATGTCCTCAATTCCTATTCTTTCTATGCACCTAAAATCCTAAATGCCTTTTAGGTTCACCTCAGACAATACTTCCTTTCTAAAATCTTCTCAGTTCCATGCCCTCATAGTCTCCCCTGCAAACCCCTACACAGAATCAAGGATTTCCTTCTCTGTGTCTTCATAACTGTGTATCTGGACTGATACTATTGCATTAATTGCTTGGTGTTGCACTTTCCTGGGTGTGTCCCCTGCCAGGCTTTGACCTCCGAAGCTCAGACAACAAGCCCTTGCTCCCCCGGCTTTGCCTAGATCACACCTTCAGCCTTGCCTCTTGCCAATTCCTTCATTCTCCATCCTCCTGCTCCACTAAAATTCTTTCAATAAACCTCTTCCCCAGCCCCTGTCTTGTGTCCTAGGAGGAGCTTTTGCCTGCTCTGTCATGGCATCTGTGTTGTCATCCTCTGTGGACTGCTCTGCCTGTGGGACTGGGAGTGCTGAGAGGATAGACACCAGCCTTACAGGAGCTCAACCCTTCCCTGCCCACCTCCCTCAGGATGCCTGGCTCACAAAACTCTCTATTGTAGGAATGTACCTGTGAAGGAATATGACTTGCCCAAATCAGTGGTGGAAGCTGATTTCTCCCTTGGGTCTTCTGCTCTGAGTGCTAGGAGGGAATTCTCCTTTCTCTCTTTGCATTTCTTGGATGTCAGGTGCAGGGGTTGAATGAATCACCCTCAGTGTATGACACATAACCATCACTGGTATGTGCCAGGACCTCCCTTGTTTGTCTGGTTTTTGTTTGTTTTTGTGTGTGTATGTGTTTCTTACCCCACCCCCCCACTTTCCTGCCTCCGCCACCTGCTACAGGTGATTTGTCTATTGTGTTGAATATGCATGTGTGACTTAAGACACATGCACATACACACATGCATACACACTCATGCCCCTCCTGTAAAGAGGATCAGACATTGACATAAAAGGGACATCACACGGCAGCTCCATTAGGGTTCCAATGGGTGGGGAAAGGACAATGGTAGGCACCAGGAGCAGTCGAGACGAGAGGGCATTCTTGGGCCAGCACTGCCCCTGACCTGGCATGTGGGAAAGAAGTCTGTCCTGGAGCATCTTCTTCTGAAGTGCGCCCCCTATGGCTACCTTAGTTCTGGGCTCTCTGATAAGCCTAGGCAGCCTGCTTGATTCAGGGTTAAAGGGAGGCCACTGCTGCCTCTTTGAATTACCATTTAATTCCCAGGAATCGATACCACCATGCAGAAGCAGCAGGGTTTTCTTCTAACCTATATGTTTCCTCATATTTCAAACAAAAGACAGGGAGATAAGGCTTGCAAAAATTCTTTTATCTGTGGTGCTTTCCAAACAGAGAGCAGCTAATTAAGCCCCCAAATTAAAGCTGACATTGATGCGACTCCTCCACCTTCTGCTATGTCCAAAGCCATTCCTTTGCTCTTGCTCTTGCCTTTGCTCTTCCTCTGCTTCCATGGCATTGAATGTGCCCTTTCTAGGCCAACAGAATAACGTTATGATGTCATGGGTGGTGACATATGATACACTTTTTCCTAGCACACTTCAGACTACAAAGTGCTCTCTCATGCATCACAACTGTTTCTGGTAACCACATGGGAAAGTAGGTTTTACTCTCCCATTTTACCAGTGAGAAAGCCTAGCCTCAGAGAGAGGCCAGCTGGCACTCCTAATAAGGTCAGAGCATCAGTAGAAGGCAGAGCTTGGAGGGAACCCCCCGTCTCACTCTCCACTCAACAACCTCTCACACACATTGCCTTCTGCTTCCTCACGTGTACTCTTTACCATTTAAGAGCACTTTCTCCGGCTTCATCTGCCTGAAAGAGGTAGGAGACAGGTTTTGGAGTCAGGCTACATTCCTGTATCCATCCTGCAGATACTTCTAGAGCTGCTATCACATGCTATATTCTCTATGCTGGGGCCAGTGATGAGCAGAGCTGGGAACACATCCTGATCCGCTTCTTCTTAGTGTGGGAGACTTGGGAAGTCATACCCTCTTTCTGCAAAATGGGGATGTTATTTCCCCCGGTGTGTCGGGATTAGAGTAAACAAGAACATCTGTGCAAACACACAGCACTGAACCTGGCATATAATCCATACTCCGTACATGTGACTTTTTTCTTGCCTCTCTGTTCCCCTTCCCTCCTTCTAATTGTTCTAGGTAATTCTTTTAAGAACAGTAAAGGGCCAAGTGGCCTCCTGGGAGAATGGCAAATAGGTACTGAGCCTGGGGAGAACTCTGTACCCCATTAGCATTGAAAATAGCCCTTGAGGCAGACCTGGTGGCAGCCAGATGCTTTGGAGCCCTCATGGGCTCCACAGGAGGCTTGCCAAGAAGCTGCAGACTCTGTCTCTGGAGCAGAGCCGTTCCCCGTTCCCCGCAGGGCATCTGGACCTCATATGGGTTCCTGAAGGGTCTGGGGAAAAGTGTCATCCTGCCTTTTCAGGGGCTCCTTTGGGGTCTTCATGGTAACTATTGTATGCTGTTGTGTGTTGGAGCTGGTTCACACCAGCTCACGAGAACCAAGTGTTAAATTTTTAGGAATCTTGTGAGTTATTTGTTAAATAACTGCCATTATTAAAAATTTATATAAATATCTATAATTAAATAGGCTATATTAAAATCAAACATAATAAATAGGTACTCAAAACACATCACTTCCTAATTATCTTACTAAACTTTTTTCTTATCTCTGTGCTTGAGGTTATATACATCTGTTGTATCTATGACAGAAATACTATTGAGCCCTCTTCTGCTGCTGTCCATCTCTTCCCAACTCTGTTCAGTGATGTCAGTTATGAAGGGAATCTTCATACTACAGGGCTGGCAAACACTATACCCAGGCTTCTGATTTTGTCTTTCTGGAAAGTCAGTTGATAAACACACACCAGCACACCACTGCCTGGGACTCAACAGAATTGCCCAAAATAATAAAAAACCCAAAGCACAGGGGAGCCGGTGGTGTACTTCTCTTCTCCCCAGCAACCCTGGATCTGCTGTCTACAAGTTCTCATGGTCAAAGAGAGGATGCTCCAGGGATGCAGCAATTTTAAGAGAAACTGAACACTCAATCTAGAGCAGAGATAAATAAGTTATTTTCCATTTCCCATGGCAATTCCTACTGACTGGTAATGGTTTTTTTCCCTAGTAGTGTTGAGTGTTTACATAGGTCAGTGAGAAAGAGCCCTGATTCCTGCATCAGTGAGGGGTGGGGAAGAGTAGTTGGGCGCCATAAGCTTGCCTTACCTCAACTGGTTGTTTAATCTCACAGCTGTGGGAAAGTCATTTGACAGGAGACTGCTGTCTTTTACTTCAGTAGGTTTTGGTCTTTGGGCCTTAAATACGGTTTAGAGATGATTAACATTAGGATTGAGATTAGGCAAACACTGCAGTCATCATTGTCACAAGGAAGAACCATTAACGGAGACTAAAAGTGATGCGCAAAAGTGTGATGAGAAACAGGGTCTGATGAGAAACTAATCCCAAAGTATGCACTTTTTAATGACACAAGGAAAGATAGTAACTTTACAGTAGAGGAACCTGAGTGCCACCCCTTTCATCAAGTGATGAAAGGAGCATCACCAGAAAGGATACGTATCAGCATGTTCTCCCTCCTGATAAGATGCCCTGAAGAGGACACCAACACTTATGTGAGGAATCTTGTAAAAATGCACAGCCTCAATCTAATAATGAGAATACATTCAACAGCGCCAACTGAGGGATGTTCCATATAATAGCACACTAGTACTCTTTAGAAGTTCAGGTCTCCAAAGACGAAGCACTGTCATAAACTGGAGGGACTTAGGAAACATGAAAACTAAATTCAATGTGGGATCCTGAGTTGGACCATAAACTGAAAAATGGGCATTAGAAGGAATACTGGCAAAATTAAAACAATGTCTGTAGTTCAGTTAACAGGACTGTACCAATGTGAATTTTCTGTACTTGTGCTCTGGTCATGTTGACATTAGGATTTTAACAACAAGGGAAGTTGGATGAAGCATACATAGGAACTTTCTGTACTATTTTTGCAACTTGTCCATTAAGCTAACACTATTGAAAACAAACAAACAAATAAAAGCCTATCCTTGAAGTACTTAAAGAGTGATTGTTCACTTACAAAGAATGCATTTTGAGGATGAACAGTTCTCCAAACCATACCTATTCCAATATGAAGGGATGCTGATAGATAAGGGGTTTTCTCTGCTTTATTGGAGACAGTAATAAAATCTGCAGACAAATGACTGGCCTTACCAGAGGATTCCACCCTATTAACTGCCTCAGCCTGTCAGAAGGCAAATGTAACCTCCCACCAAATGAGCAGTTGACTAAACCAATGTCAGCAGGCAGGAACCCAGGACTAACCTGGGGACTGGGAATGTGGATGAGCATAAAAGCCTTCCGTGGTCTCAAGGATTTACAGTCTATAGGATTTCACTTGGGCTATTTTACAGCCCTGTCTATGCAATAATTCCCTAGGCCAACATGTGGGGCTTGAATGTCACTCGACCTGTACTTGGCAGACTTGGAAAGTGAGTGGTTTGGCATAACTTAACAGATGGTCGTGGTGTCGTTTATTCTCAGAGAATCCACCTGGAAAATTAGAAGACAGCTTTTGTTGCTGGTTGACTAGAACTCTCTCCAATAAAATTAATAATCCAACACGTTCTGTTTCATCAATACCAACTAGAAATACTTCTTGAGATGCTCTTCGATATTTCTTTATCTGCTGTAACCAGAGTTTAAAGGAGTTCGCCTACAGCCAAATCCACAATGGCCTCTCCTCATTTGCTCCATCTCTCCTCTGTCCCTCACCCATGTGGGCTGCCTCTCAGGGCCAAGATGAGGCTGAAACAAATGAGGCACTTGTCTGGGATGGCAGCAAAATGTAAGAGGGCACCAAAAATTCAGTAATCAACAAAAATCATATATCAATGCAGTATTTTTTAAGAATCAATTTTGATATTTTGTTCATCATGGATTTTTTGAATTAGCTTTTATTTTTAAAAATATGGCATTAAATATGATTCGTCTCTACTCTTGTGTTTTATTATTATTTTATTCTTTGCCCCTTAAATTTTGCCCCTTGGGCAAGTGCCCCAATCTCTTACTCTCATCCAGTCTTGGCTCCTTGTAGTGCCGTTCATTGACACCAAATGCCCACAATAACAAAGCTGAGCTCTGACCCATGAATGAGCAAGCATGACAGCTTGCAAGAATGGAGAAGTTATCTTTTCGCTCACCATGAAAGACTGTGGAGGGGCTCTGGAAGATTTCTGTCTGCAGGGAACCTTTGCATAAAAGCACAAGTTGAAAGGAACAGCCATTTACACTAAACCTTCACTGGGCCGGCCCCTTGCTTTCCAGAAAGCATTTCTTGCATAATGTCTGAATTAAATCTCCCCTTCACAGTTGGGAGGCATGAGTTAAAAGCCCGCAATGGCAGCAGAAAAATATAGCTGTTTGGTCCAGGTTACAGTTACTGAGGGAACCATAACTTTGATTTGTTCAACTGGTGTAAATGTAAATCCTTAAGTGAAATGTGTTAAGTGAGGAACAAAATGCTCTGTGTTTGAAGATCCTTTTGATCCACAGCCCCGTCTATAGTGCCCCACCTGTCATATACAATCTGGGGGCAGCAGCTAGTGACTGAACAAGGAAAGTTTTCAGAAAGCAATCGAGGAGTTCTAGAATGGACGTTTTCTTAGGGAGATTTCAGGCAACATTCATCTTAGAGATAAATGCAATTGATTCAGTGGCCCAGATTAGAAAATGAAATGTTGAATCTCATCGCAGTTTCTCCAAGCAACACAACCATGCTAACGTTTATCTTTGACTCTTCATCTATTACCTTTTCTACCTGGAATCTAAACTCAACTTAGCTTTTCTCTCCAGCCACATTTCCTATTATTTTCAGCCAGCATTCTGCATTCTGGTAAGAACAGGCTCTGTGTCTTCCTCCAGGCCTTCATGTTCTTTCCTCTTTGCCCTTTACCTGTTTTCTCTATCTGGATTGAACTCTTTTTTTCTTCCTTTTGCTTATCTAATTGTGCAGTTGGTGGTTCTCAGCCTGAATCTAGCCCACAGATCTATCTTGTTTGCCTTGCCAAACTATTTAATAAAAGCAACAGACTCACCACTTCCTGTCGTGCTTCTACATGATTGGCTTCTCATATTTATGTACGATATCTGCCTCACCCTATGAATTGTGAACTTCTGAGAGCCAAACCTTGCTTTTCCTAATAGGCCCAACCCAGTTTCCTCTTCCATTAAGAAATCATCACAGATTCTTTTTGCCCTGTCTTAGTCACCTACTCTGCTACATTCTGAAACTTTTGGTTTTACAGTAGAATTTAGCACTGAATTATGCGCAGTTTCACATTTTTCTTATCATGTTATGCTTGTCTGGTTAACATTGGAAGAGGACTCACACTTTTTTTGTTATTTTTCTCTTTGATGAATACATTGTCTTTCTTTTTTTAAAAACGTTTATAAATATTTTTATTTATTTATTTGACAGAGAGAGAGCACAAGTAGACAGAGAGGCAGGCAGAGAGAGAGGAAGGGAAGCAGGCTCCTGAACAGAGAGCCTGATGTGAGGCTCTATCCCAGGACCCTGGGATCATGATCGGAGCCAAAGGCAGAGGTTTTAACCCACTGAACCGCTCAGGCGTCTCATACATTGTTTTTCAATTTCACCGCTCACTAAACATTAACTGAGCACACACTCTTTGTCAAGCACCAGTCTAGGCATTGGGGATGCCAATGTGATTAAGACAAAGTACTCTTTCATTCAGAACTACTTCTAAGAACTTATTCCCTAGTATTCCCCAACATTGGCTTCAATGTCTATTCATTATTTCACAGCCCACCTTGTCTTGGGTCTTTTTCCACAATGAACACTCCTCCCACTGCCATGACGAATTCTCCCCAAATATCCAAGTTATGGCTGTCTTACCAGAGTCAGCTCCTCTGGTCTCTGATCCAGCTAGCCATTCCATAGTCATATGTCCACTCCAGTCTCTTGAAATTTTGACATAACTTACCATTTCCTGGAACTGTTCTTATATGGATATCTGATACCTGGTTTACAGACTCTCCAAGGATAGGGTTGATCCAATCTTATATTTCTTCTATATTACTACACTTTCTGGGCAAAGTGCCGAATTCCAAGCAGATACTCAATAATTAATCTTTGTGGTTTGATTGATCCTCTCATCTCAATTGCTCTACTTTCTAGAAATATATGCTGATGCTAATTTTATTTTTTTATACTCAGCAGAAGCTAATGAGAAAGGTAAATCTGCTGCTGTTGCATTAAAACATCATATAAAAAGCAGGTACCAACTTGAGTATGGCTGTGCTCCCAGCTTTGAGCATTGTTGTGCTCCTGAATCAGGTTAGAATTCAGCATGCATTTTCCCACAGAAATAATGCAGGATAATGGTGGTCAGATTCCCAGGCCAGTATGTGTAAGCATGTTTAACCTATAGTGTAATTGAATTCTGAAACAGAGTAGAGGCTTACATTTACATGTTCTCATTGCGTGAATATTTTACAAACACAGAAGGTACTTTACCTTACCTGACACCACACTTTGCTTCCGTGCAAGTGTCTGTTTTCTCATCTAGACAATAAGCCCCATGGATGCAAGGACTGCATCTATCTTGTTCATGGTCATATCATAACACAGCACCTGGTACAGACTGGGCAGTCAAAAATATCTGTTGATTTTTATTCAGTTAAATTCTAGTTGAAAGGTGATGGGGACATAGTGATGTGGATTCAGACTCCCAAATTTACCCCTAGCTAGCTGTGTGCTCTTGGGGAAGTTACATGGCCTCTCCCAGCATGAGTTTACCCCTCTAATATTTTGTTATTTGTGGCTACCATGCTAATACCTAGTATGTCTTTCTTTCTTTCTTTCTTTCTTTCTTTCTTTCTTTCTCTCTTTCTTTCTTTCTTTCTTTTTTCATTTTGCCACATTGTGATCCCTCTGAAAAAGTCTTGATTAATTAATGATGTGTGCATTTTGTGCTGTATTGGTTGAGGCAGTGGTGATGGGAAAGGTGGTATTTGGGATCAAAGCCTTTCAGCAGCTTTTGAGAACATAGGAGTTCTATTTGCAGCCCTAGTTCTGATATCCTGTGATCTGAGGAAGGTCGCTGAAATATATCTGTGAAAAGAGTGGTGATAGATTTCAGTGACTTTTCAAGCTTTTCTCCACCTAAGTATCTCCCATTTCAGGTGAGTAAATGTAAACTCTCAGTGTTCTGGGGGTGGGACCCAAACGTAGAATTTGCTTGAATTCAATATTGTGTTTCATCTTAATTATTTGTGTGTACTTTGTATTCTAAGTCATGATAGATCCATGCTTTAAAGATATTGCGGTTACCTGTGAGTCATACATTCATGAAGGCCTGCTTAAGGCAAACACTGTCAAGCACCTTATATACAGAAGTCAATTTTTACCACAATTCTGTGAGTAAGCTGTTATCGTGTCCATGTTACTGATGAGCAAACTGAGGCTTACAGGAGTTGAAATAAATAGATTTAGGCTACCTAGCAAGTTAGTGGCAGAGCCAGAATTCAATCTATCTAACTCTAGACCTTTCCCCTATGCCACTTTAGAGAGTAAGGAGAAACAGAGCTTTCTCTTTGGCTAAAAGGTATGATAATAAAAATGTTTATGTTATGTTAACTGGAAAAAGCAGAGTACAAATTGTCTGCATGTTGCATAGAGATTTTTCATGTTCAAGGACTTGAACGCATCATAGAATAATAAGTTAGATATGTTGCAGGGCTGGACTTATGGGTATATTATGAATTTTTCTTTCTGATAATGTTTGTGAAAAAAATAGCGAATTTTAAAAAACTGCATAATTTAGAGGTCTAACCTGAGGGAATAAAAGAGATAGTTGATTTTGTTAGACATTATAATTTATGCTATATAATTTTGTGAGGGATTGGAAATATAAAAATGAAGGCAAGTCTTTCTCTGGCTTGGCAAGTGTCACTGAGGCTGTAGGTAGGTAATAAGGGGCAGATATGCCTCAAAGAAACTCATGGAGAGGCAGTAGAAATCTGATAAGCAGGGTCTGAAAGCAACATCTGTGAAAAGCGGAATTTTTTTTTTTCTGTGAAAAGAGCCAGTTTTCAGGAAGCAGAAGAATGCTTTCATATCTAGGGGCAGGGAATGACACAATTCAGGGAAGGTTAGAGAGGAATAGTTATAATATTCCAAAATACCCCCAGAAGACTAATTATTTATCAACTTAAACTTACTCTGGAAGACAAGTTACAACACCACATCCTCTTGGTTTAAGGGTAAAAAGGAAAAGAAGAAAAGAGAGAGTACATGTAAGAAAAAGAAAGAAAATCACTAGTTATCTTTGCCTTTTGAGAATAGATAACTTAGAACATCTATTATTTTGCATTATTATCTGAATTGATATGATAAAAAATCTAGGCAAAATAATTCACCAGTTTATTTGTCCTTCCATCCATCTATCCAACCATCCACCCATCCATCAAGACATTCATTCCACATATTTATACATGTGCTTGTGCTTCCACTGTGTCAGGTGGGTGCTGCACTTTGGAAACTCAAAACTGCAAGATGTGGCACGTTAGTTCCAGGAAGTATTGAATACGTTTTGTCGGAACTCAAAAAATACAACAACCAATCCTATTTAGGATGAGGTTCAAGTAGGTTGAATGGGAAAAGGCTTCCCAAAGATGATGATTGAGCTAGGTGGTTGTTGTTGTTGTTTGTTTGTTTGTTTGTTTGTTTGTTTCTGACTGTGGAGTAGGAGATTGGCAGGTGACCAGGGAGAGAAGGGCATCTCAAACATAGGCAAAAATCCATCTGGTTACTCTCTATGGGAGAGATGAGCTGGCTAAAGATGGTTAGAATGGCTGGGTCAGTGCCTGGAAGAAATAAAACCTCACCAGACTCAAATAACTGAACTTCCTCAAAGAGTGGCCCATAGTCTAAGGCTAAGATGTGGTGAACT